>PNEQ01001944.1:0-33721 GCA_003012365.1 Medauroidea extradentata | reverse complement strand
ATCTTTCTTATAGCTAGTGCTCACGAAACTCCCCGGGATTCTATTAGGCCTATGTTGACGCCGGTTACACCAATAAATTATACTCTTAGGTTTCCTTAAGTCTTAAGTCCTTACGTTATGTTTAAGCCAGAAGAACAACAAAGTCGTACAGCAAGAAATTTGGAAAAATAAACAGGGTGGGTAGGCCAAGTACCTTACAGTGTTCAGCATGCAATACTATTTTCATTTCGATTTTGATAAGAATTTCAGCTGTCAAAATTCGTTAATAAGCTAAATATTTCAAGTTTAACAAATTTTGGATAGCTTATCAAAGTTCATTTAGTTTTAATTGGTTCAGAAATTAATTCAGCGAACTTGTAATCACACATGCAAGTCATGTAAACATATTTGTTTTGAAAATATTTATATCACTATTTACGTGCAGTTGAAAGATTGTGCGGCAAAATGTAAACAGACATTGCAGTGTGAAAAGGCGATATTCCAAATGGTGCCAACAGTAGTGGTATTAACACCATAGTATCATAACAAAATCACGTAATGTTTGAAAAATCACCGGATTGATTTGTGCTATCAAACAGCGGCGTAGGTATGTATTCATAGTGTACAATATTCAATAAAATGTTGGTACATGTAAATAAATATGGCTGCTGCCATGTTCCCACTTGAGTAATAGCACAGCTCATACAACAGATTAGAGTACTATATTTTTAAGTTACAATAGATTTCATTGCCAATTCAAAGTATTATAAGTACCATGAATGAAATGTGGTAAATAAATAAATTAAAAAAATAAAGTAAAAGATCATTGTTCATTAATCACGCAATGTATGCAAGGTCATTGGTACAAGTACAGTCTTAGAGTTACAAGTCTGGAGACTAGTTTAACTAGCAATGCTATACAGTTGACTCCTTTATGACTGAAAGTGCCACTAGAAATGAATATGTGTTCTAACAGTGCAATACAGCTTCATACTACTAGTGCTCCTAGTGGCTACGACACAAACTTGCTACTCATACTTTTTTTAAAGCAATTTAAAAATAACACCAGAGTGCTAGTGGCGCCAATCAGTCATATGAGGGTCAATTTTAAACTCCAAGTGTCCAGACCTGTTCCTCATTGGCCATGGGTACAAGATGTCACTTTGGATGTGGTCAGGCAGCCTCTGCCTGACTCGGCTTGGGACGTGGCCAAAGAGTATCGTTGTGGTAGACATTCCACTTTGCAGCATACTCTGCACGCTAGAGGTTAAATGCTGCTGCAGATACTCCACTCAACCTCACTTACACCCGACACGTTACTTATTTTTTGAAAATGATTTGGAAAGGTGTAAATTTGGAGAAAAAAAAATTATTTGTCTTAATGTTTGAAGCGTGTTGTTAATACTTAGCAACAAAGTTTTCTTGCCATGCGTGTTATTTGAATGTTTTATGTTTTTAATTTCTTGTGCTCAGAATTTAGGGTTTTATACTTGCGCAAATGCAGTAAGTTTATTGTATATTGTCATCAGATTCAGTCGTATGAAAATGTAGTTTTTTGCTGCATCAGAAGACACCAAAGTGATTTATGCTGTATTGGAATCCAAGAGTGAGATGCATTTTCAGTAAGGTGATGGCCTATTGTTGTAACAGTGTTGTGAAAAAAATGCACATTGATTTATCATTAGATTTAAATATTTAATATTTTTAATTTTAAGAATTTAATTCAACATTCATTGAAGCTGAATTAATCTCGAATGAACTAAAGATGTAGTTTCGATTTCGCAAAAGTTTCTTAAATTTTCTTTCACTTTCGTTTCGTAGGAAATAAGTCACTTTCGCATAATGCTATAATAAACCCATTACATCCATATTTTTGCAAAGCACATATAGTCTTGTAGACTGCAATTATAACAATAGATTTTACATAACATTCTAATGAAGCAACTTTGCTTCAGCTTGTATTACAGATAAGACTTCTAGGAAATTATTGTGAAAGTCAGCAATATACTGTAGTGATAAATTGTTTACATTTAGATCTTACATCCAAAATTAAACTTTTTTGTGACATTTAACTTTGACAATGTATAACATACTAATAGTAAACATCTTTTTTATCACTTAGTCAGTGGCTACAAAAGAATCTGTTGGTGGCATAATTTTATAGACATAATTGCAGCACTGAGCATGTTACAACACACATCTTTCATGTTAATTAATATCGGTAAACACTTAATTCGAGTGATTTGAATTTGTTTAGGCAATTATTTTAATTTAGGATGAACTGGTAAGATCAATGTATAGAAATAAAAATGGGCTTATATCTATGACAATGTTATTGAGCTAAAGCTTATGTTCCTCCTTTCACGTCTTCAGCTGGTCTTCAGGCTCCTCTCGTTTGCTGGTTAATCATTAAGCAAATTCTTGGTGCAGCTGCACGTCCTGCAATGCACTAATTTTCTTACCCAAATCATTACATCGGCACTTTTTTTTTTTTCACTCTCTTCTGGAACCCTTCTTACTTTCGACGAAAGAAGCAGACAAATTCACAGGTTTTTGGCTGTAAGTACAGTGGCTGCAACATCTGCAACTGTGTCCACCAACGTCCAGCCACGCTCCATCTCTTCTCTTGGCCAGCCTAGTGACATTTGCACACAATTGCTTCCTAGACTGAGCTGCTGGAAGTCAAGCATGCAAAGCATTTCATCTTATCTTTAATGAATACTTAACCATTTAGAAGCAGTTAATGTAACAATTGTTTTCCATTTAGACTGTGGCTGCAAGTTTGGTAGGCAGAGTCCATAAAATAATGTCTTTATAGTAACAGGTTTATTGGTAATTGGTGTGTAAATGTGTTGAAACCTGCACCTTGTAGCACTCTTGTATGTAACTGTAAGAGTATTCCTTAGAAATTGTGAAACTGGAGCCAGTAAAATGATACATTTTTAATGGGTTAGTTAGTAGTCATATATTTTGGATATTTATGTTTACTGCTGTATACAAATTGAAATTTTACAGGTTTTTAAGGTGGTAATACATAATGTTTTTTGTGGCATAGTTAGCATTATAAATTTACGGGCATAACATTGTTCATTGTTTGATTCAGATTATTCATAATTATGACAAGTGTAGTTGGTATATTGTTTTATTAAATATTCCAGAGAAACATACATATGTATGTTGAACTGGTTACAACAAAAACATGTGTGAAATTAACTACTGTTTGTTCGTATGCTCACCTGTGCTGTTGCAATTATTTTCACAGGCATTAGGAGACACACAGCAGTCTCATTCCATGTTTACATTGGTTTTACTTGGATGTAATTGAAGTTAATGTCTTGTTGCAGGATGGTTCACAGAAATTTGATCCAACTACCATGACCCCAGATAAAGTGAATGTTGATTTGGAAATTGGACCCTCAGAGCTGCTGTTGTATGGCTCACTGTTGCGTGGTTTTCTGAATTTGAAGGTACAATAATGTTGGGTTCTATAATATCTTTTATTTTTGAAGTTTTTATTTAATGTTACTTTGTTCCACTACTGTATTGAAAGTGTGCCGTTGCTCTATTTTAATGTAATTGTGGTGTGTTTTCTTTAAATATGGAATTAGGGTTAAGCTGCACTGTGAAATTTTATCTTTTCAGTATTAATTTTGTTATGTTACAGGTACAGTATGTATTACATATCACACTGCTTAGTAATGACAAATTATTAAATGTATCTAGCATGGTTATTGCCCAGTTTCATGTCGACGACATGTAATTGGCCGAGCTAGCTAGCTCTCAAAGTACTTGCTCACATGGGGCAGCCTCATGAGCTCACTGTCATGCCTGCGAGGGCCCTTGCCCTGTTTTTGGAAATGCTGTCAGTTGTACCTCCATTTCAGTGCGGTTTGAGAAGGCCTAAGATTATGCCGCATGCCGACTTGTTAAGTGCTAATGGAATTTGCTTGGAGGATTTTGATGAAATGGGTAGTAATAGTGTGTTGACATTTTAAAGGGTCTATGCCCATCCCCGTACCCATTTTGCAAGGTACTATACTTTGTAAGTTAGGTCGCAAAGCACGAGGGTGGGGCTCTTCCTGGCAGAAACCGGTGGTAGTTGATTTTGCCACTACCAAATGTGCGCCTGGGAACGAGTTTCTTCAGTTCTCTCTGTGACCAATTGGTGCAAATATAAACCTCCCTAGGACTCGCTGACTAGGAATTGTGTCAGAGCTTTCTCGTTAGAGCCCTTGGACAATAAACTTCTTTGGTGGTGATGTGTGGAGGGATAGGGTGAAGGTGAGGTGGTGGATGAGGTGTATGAATGCAGGGTGGTGAAAAGACAAGCTGGCTATTTTCATACATTTTCTCCTTCCGCTTCTACCCATTTGTTCTGTTGACTGGCATTCCTAGCTGACCCAGGGTATGTCCTAGCTGATCTTATCTCTCTATGCAGTGCATTGCTACTTCTAATGCCTTTTATAAGTCACTTGCACAATGTTTGCCAGTTGTGAAACTCTGCTTGATACATTTAACAAAAGCAGATATTTTAATGCATTGCAATAGTTCAGAGTAACTCCTGCCACAGGTCCACGACTGCTTAAGTACCTTCCAGATATTGAGAGTTAATAGGCGCATGTTATACTTATTTGACTATTTGAGTGGATTGAAACCACTATCTGCTACCAGAATTACTTGTTTAACCCCCTAGGCAAACCAAAGCTAGAAGACAGTGGAATAAGTTCAAAAACTACAGGGGATCTTGAGTCAAATTATGGTTAAGTAGAAACTATCCAGAAAAAAGCAAAAATCATTCAAAATTACTCTGCAAAGGTTAACAAAGCAAAAGGGGATGAAAACAAATAATTGCTATTTCTGCAATACCAACTCCAAAACATGTACTACTATCAGACTACCTATACAAAATGCACATGTTGCTAAACAGCACCCAATGAACGCTGTCTAAAAGGTATTTCATTACCAATGCAATTCCAAATGCTTTTAACGTGATGCTCTTGAACTACACATTAGCCTGAACACAACTGAATATAAATATCATCCAAAATTTTTTAAATCAAAACTGTACTATATTGCAATAATCACAAAATCAAGATTAAGAACATTTTTAACTCTTACTCTACGACTACCGAATCACTCAAAACAAAATTTGGGCACTGTCAACAAACATCATTCTCAAAATCTATTATAGTCTTGGAGCTATTTTTCCTGATGTTTCAGCAACTTGGTAGTTAAAAAACATCAGCTGAATGTACATTATTGTATGACAAATTTAAGTTTATAAGGTCTCTATTATTTGCTTCTTGAAAATAAGACTAAACAATTCAGTACTTTAGGCCAAAAAAAATGTGTAACAATTTTATGCCTGAATTTAACTTACCGTGATTTCGAGTCAGTTATTTTAACCAAAGGGAAAGTTCTCTTATCTTCAGAATACATATGTATTTCTACAAAGGTAATCCTGTTCGCGCAGACTGGCAACATAACGTAGCATCACGAAAAGGTTCCACATATACCTGTTTTCTTCATCGCAGACTGAAGTGCAAACAAACCTCATGGATATGTTGTATAATGCTTCTGAAAGCACCTGCATAATTCCGGCGCAACTTCTGCCTTTCCTTGATTAGCAGCTTACAGTGCGAAGAAATATGCTGTGTAATTATGCATAACCAGTTATTTGTGCCGAGCCACTTTTGGTGTACACTGGCCAGCAAATCGGGAACATCACAGGAGGGTACCACACTTTTTATCTAAACTTGAGTAAATTACCCACACTGCTACTAAATTATATCTGGCGGATATAACATGAACATCGACAAACCATTTAGGCAAACAGCCACGTCCTAAAACAGCTTTCGCCAGTTGACCACCTGCCCGATAGGATGCTAACATCCATGACATCCATAGAAAATCTCACTGTAGCGTGCATTTGTTCGTTACTCGTAGGCATTATCATGTTTAACACAAAAATAGAATTCAGCACTGAAACAGTGAACACATACTGGTAGCACTAGTTGCAATGTCGCTAGAGTTACTGTTTCCAACTGCTGCTACATGCCGGCACCTGCCAGGTTCACCGACTCACCACCTGGCAGTACTACATGCGCCACATGAATTTCTTGCGCACACTCAGTGTTTTTTTCCAGTCTGCATGAGAAATGTAGTACATTCAGCTAATTTTTTTATGGCACACAGACAGTGATGCCCATAAGCAACTTATGTTCATTACATTAGGACAGGGTGTTTTAAATAGTTAATTTATTTCTGGTCAGGGCGTGACCCGGTCATAAATAATGGCCCATACCTTGAGGAGGCGGTGGGGGGTCTATGGACTAACTACGTCGACACCATGTCTTCACACACACACTGTCCTTTTTGTTGAAATTGCTATTAGGTACAAGAATGACAGTTTTTATTGTTGCTGTAATAAATGATAACCTTCTTTACGAGTGAAAGTATAAGTATTTTCCATATTTGTGACATTCAAAGAATACTTAAGAGATTCAATGTTTTGTATGTTCAAGGTTTATTTAGAGTTCTTTGTTTCTTTTTATACAGTGTTGATATGCCTCCTTTGAACTGTTGCAGGAAAATATTTTTGGTGAATATCAGTCATTCACAGACATGCAGCAGAGCAGTGCTGCCAGTTCACCAACATCAGGTGCTGCTGTGGATATAGTTGGCCCAGGTGGAGATTCAGGGTCTGATGACAGTGACTCGGGTAAGACAAAGGTGTTTGACCCGAGGCAGTATCGGCCCTTTGAAGTGACAGTGTCCATTACGATGCATGATATTCATGCTCATCTTGTGAAGGTTAGTTGTTAGCATTCTACCTGTTCGTGCTATTTGTAGTGATGTGACACAATGACGCACCCCTTAAGGTGCATAATATATATTTTACGCTCGGGCCCCGTATTTTGTAAATATTCAAGAGTTAGGCCTACCTTGTTTGTGCCCAAGGGGTCACTTAAATCCTTTATTGTGAGCAGTGTTGCCTAAAAATGCAAAACTAAAGGTTGGAGGTATATATATTTACTGTTTTTGTATTTGTATTTTTACGCCAGTCAATGATGAATGCAAACAAACCACGGATGCTGAGCTAACCACACTAGGCGGAGAATTATGAACTTTGGAAGGAGGAAAGATGTATATTAATATTAACTATTGTATACGTAATATTAATTTTGTGTACTTATTTTGTGCTGCGTATATGTTCTTTTGGCAACACGGACATTTTCACAGCTCCACGGGAAAGTTCAAGTGCATGAACATATTTTTGGCCGAGTAGTAGGAGATTTGTGAGTGTTGGAGTGACTTGCCTGCTAGTCAGCAGACGGCCTTCCCTCCAGGGGTGGTCATTTTCACCACCCACTAATGGTACTTTTACCCCCCTCAGGGGTATATAAGGCAAAACCTAGGCACCTCCCACATCCTCGAAATGGTTGCTGCCTGAGAAGGAAGCAGAAACCCGTCCTCCTGTCTATTCACCTACCTACCTTGGGTTGCTGCCTGAGAGGGAAGCTGAAACCTGCTCTCCTGTCTATTCACCTGCCCACCTACCTACCATGGGTTGTTGCCTGAAAAGGAAGCTGAAACCCGCCCTCCTGTGTGATCACATACCTACCTACCATGGGTTGCTGCCTGAGAAGGAAGCCGGAAGCCACCCTTCTGTCTATTCACCTATCTACCGTGAGTTGTTGCCTGAGAAGGAAGTCGAAACCTGCCCTCCTGTCTATTCTCCCACCTACCTACCTACCATGGGTTGTTGCCTGAAAAGGAAGCTGAAACCCACCCTCCTGTGTGATCACGTACCTACCTACCATGGGTTGGTGCCTGAGAAGGAAGCCAGAAGCCACCCTTCTGTCTATTCAACTATCTACCGTGAGTTGCTGCCTGAGAAGGAAGTCGAAACCTGCCCTCCTGTCTATTCTCCCACCTACTTACCTACCTACCTACCGTGGGTTGCTGCCTGAAAAGGAAGCCGAAACCTGATACCACCTCTCCCGTGCCGAAGTCTGCTCGAGGAGGTACTTAGACGCCCCCTAGCCGTACTGGTTGTAAAAGGGAACGCACCCTACCACAAGTCACTTAGCTGCCACGAGGCGAGTAGCTGTTTTCGCCGGAGGCGGAAGTTAATCTATTAGTAATTCCGAGGCTCTGTGTTAAAACAACAACGTGGTCAAACCAGTAATGAGGATATTTAGTGAATGTTCTTGTATAAACCAGTGAACACCAGTGATGTAAAATTGTAATGTAAATAGAGTGAACTGTGACCTGTATATTATTGAGACATAATAATAACATAGTTTAAGTGAATTTCCTTGTTTTATTCCTAAAAGTTACTCATGTCGGACACCAAATATCTAGTGCTCGATAATTCTTAGGAAGAGAGGGAAGAGAGAGCGTTAGTGGAAGGTCGTTAAGCTAATACAACTGCCAAACGTGGGCTGGCAGCAGCCCCCAGTTTAAATAGTATACCTATAGGAGTAATTCCGCCACCATAGCAGGCATCGGGTAAAGCACTCTCTATTTTGGAACTTTGCCGCCTATACAAAGGGACCGAGAATAGGTTGCCGAGGAAAACTGACTATTTCAGTCGTATTCTTAGGGAAGTAGGACGACATCACCTCTTCATTAGCCCTATTAAAACTCTGGAGAAACCTGCACCAATACCCCATCCGAGGGTGCAGCAGCTTACCAGGGAAGCCGAACAGGAACCCAAGTGCCTTTCAGAGCGCAAGAGCAGACTCCTGTGAGAGTTGTTTGAAGGTGAGTGGCTAACATGCCTGACTCCCTTCAGATAAAACGAGAATTTGTGCACCTTGTGTTTTTTTAAGATAGTGTTGTACATCCGGCCCCAAGAACTCACTCTCCTCGGGACACAAGCAGTTTCTTAGTCCCTTCAGGAAAACCTCTCCTGCTCACGGAACCAAAAACCACTCTACATCCCTGAAGGATATTGGAACTCCCCCTGCAAGCAAAGTGCGACAAGCATTGATGCATAACACAGTCTTGAAGTATTGATGCGTAACACAGTCTTGAGCTCCTCTAAAGAGAGAAAATGAAGTAAATGTTGCATTCCAATCATTAAGCTGTAAATTCTGTAGCTTCGTAGTGTAGTAAGAAGAGACCTCAGCATCTAGTTGTGCTTACTTGTACTGCGGGTGGACTTGTTCTGTGTGTGTGTGTTTGTGTGACAGAACACTTGCAAACCAGGTGATTTGCTTGAAATGTAGACAAGTCTCCATTCCTCTGCACTTATCTATCCCGAGATAAGTTTTAAAGGCAGCTACAGTAACATTTTTTGGCCCTACATGATTGACAAAACTTAGGGTTTGTTACACTTTCACCCACCATCTGATCATTCCTTCAGAGAAACGAGAAACATTATTCAAATATAAATGAACTTTCATGTCTCCATTTCGAATAATAGTAAATCATTTTACTTTGTCATCTACAGAGTGAGCAGTTCTTTTCTGTGACCTTGTACCAGTGACGGATTTAAGGGGGGTGGGCAGGAGGGCGACCCCTCCCACCTAAGAAACGCTTGAGTATCACTCTGTACTGTGCTGGCGGGAGGATGTATTTCCTGTTTTTTCTCTTGTGTGATATCCCTTTCGACCCTTTCTCAGCCGGAGGGCGAGTGATTCAGGCTGAAGAGAGACTGGTCAGGGCGTGACCCCGTCATAAATAATGGCCCATACCTTGAGGAGGAGGTGGGGGGTGTACGGACTAACTACGTCGACACCATGTCTTCACACACACTGTCACTAATGTGCAGTAAATGAGTGATGGTTTCAATTTGATTAGTTATGAAGTGTTTTTTCGTTACGTTTTAATGTTGAATACTAACTAGGAAGATAGAGAAAATAACTTCTTACATCTCTTTATTAAACTGCATAAACTTGAAGAAACAGGAGACGGCGATGCTGATACTGAGACACAGGTTTGTTTTTATTTGGTTCTTTATACCGTGAAAGCAGTTTAAGAACGTTTAGGTGTGAAAAATTAATTTGTACGAAATAGCGTTAGTTTTGTATATTATGATACTAGTGGCTATATTATCCTCTGAAGAACAATATTTTAACTTGCATAGTTTTCCCGTAACTGCATGTCAAAATCAACATTTCTACGTTACGGGAACATATCTCAGCGAAACCTTAATGAATTACTGTAGTTAAGTAATTGGCACTGAAATTAAATTAATGCTGTGGGCTGTATGCTTACAGTTACAAAAACACAAAACAACCATTTTTTTTTGTATTTAAAGAAATCTAAAGTAAATGATTTTTAGAAGACTTAGAAAAAATTTTTGAAATACAATTTTTATTCTTGTGTCCATAAATTTGAGCGAATTGCCAGTGACTTTTGACATCTAATTTCAGTATACTAAATTGTTTAGTTTCAATAAGGCTGTTTGTTTTCATTGGGTGTATGTTCCAGTGACATGAAGCTTTTGAATGAGTGAAGAACTTTTGATCAGCAATTAACAGCTAAGTATTTAGTGCTTGTGATGGGTTACATGATATGTGTAAGCCAGAGCACCGGAATGAAGGGGTGGAGTAATCGGAAGATCCCTGGGAAAATCTGTCGATCAGCAGAATCAAATTTACTGACAAATTTACCAGATCACGCTTATCACCTTCAAGCAATAGCTCTGAACTCAGATGATGGGAACTACCGTATTTGCCAGCATATAAGACAATTATTTTTACATATTTTCGGCCTTCAAAAATTGCTACTTGTCTTATATGAAGATGCAAAAATTTTTGGTAACCTAAAAATTGTTTGAAAGTTAAGCTTTAAGCTGTGGAGTTGTGTATGATGTTTCAAGGAATTGTGTTTTTCGTCACAAATGAAAACAAGTGCCCCATTTCTTAAAATAAAATTCACGCTACGAAATTTTGATGAGCGTCATTCATAACAAAGGCCATGTTTACCTCGCAGCGAAGCGGCGATCGATGCAGCTTGAGCGCGTGCCTAGATCCTTTGCCTCGCCAGCCCACAACTCTCGAGCTGAGAAAACAAGGATCTAGAGACCGTACCACACATTCGTGTGTGTAGTGTGTAGTTAGATCCTTTGTCTCGCAAGCACAAAATTCTCGGGCGGAGAAAATGAGGATCTAGGTACCGCGTGCCTAGGTCATGTGTCACGCCAGCACAAAACTCTCGGGCGGAGAAAACGAGGATCTAGATACCGTACCACATATTCGTGTGTGTAGTGCTAGGTTGGCAGACAACAACAGCGGGCAGGAATGTGATGACCTTGCAAGCAGCTGTTGTAGCCCAGCGTTGCCATGTAGTGTACAGCGTGCCTCTGTCCGGCATTGCCAAGTCGTGCATGGCTACAGGCAACTGATGATGTCGCCAGCCACGTGTGCCGCTGCCGCCGTGCATTTCCTTGGCTCTTCGGCGCCCAGACGGCAGTAGTAGCCAATGTTACTAGCCTGTGTGTCTCCTATGGTGTTTATATAACTGTAATAAATGCATTAAAAATACTTAAACTAAGTTTTTAATGTTTGTGGCAAAGGAAAAAAATATTTTTCTGTCGGGAATTTCAAAATTAATAATTTACTTTTTTTTTTACAGATTTTGTACCTTCAAATCCATGACTCATCTTATATGTGGGGTCGTCCTATGTGCTGGCAAATATGGTAGCTCATCAGTACATTACTAAATCCAAGTAACCACCAGGTCTCAATTAAAGATAACATCACGAGTCAGTCAGCTTCCCACAACCATTTCACTTGCATCTCCTCATGAACCCTTACACATCCTCTTCTACACGACACTTTCGAATCTCCCGCCTCTTATCAGTTCAACCACCGGCCACTAGGTGCATCAGCATCGATAGCCACACCACAGTCGGCCATGTCTCTTTGCCCGAGGAAGCTGCTCTAAGCAGTGAAATGTCACGATACGCGCTTCCGCGATTATTTGTTGTCCTATATTTTTGTGTGTATCTGTCAAGTACCAATACGTAAGTACTTGTGCTTCTGTCTTTTGTACATACTATCTTTTATGAGGTTTGATAAGTTATAATTTCCAATGTGGTTTTTAAGAACTTCATCACATAATCTTGTGTATCTGTAATATGCATTTCTAGTTTCTAGATGCCAAAATGTTTTGTGCAACTTAGTTTGTTATTCATTAAAATGATAGTATGTTTTTCAAGAGCTAACTCAATAAAAAAGATTCGTGGAAGCAGAAGCTTAAAAATGTGCGTAATTGGCGACGTCCTGAAGTTGTCTAGTGCAAAGTGTGTGGAGTAATAAGAATTCGGCAAGTTCAGTTTAAACCAGATAGCAAGCTCTCACTGGTACTCACGTGGCATGTTCGTTGTTATGGAAGGTTTGTAGGTTTTACTCTTGATGATTACATGCCCACTAGTCTCAGCAATATGTAGTTAAATTTCGTCGATTACCATGGCATAATCGGCAGTCTACCGCCCTAACTTGCGACTATTTTCAGTACTTCTAAATAACCGGTTCAAATACTGCAACTCGTAGGCATCCCAACGCGTAAATTGAAAATGCCCGGTGGTATCAGACCCGTCAATCTCTTGATTCAGCACTGTTTGCTAAAGGAGTGAGACACCTGAACTGATACCTTCTGGCGGCATCCTGGGCCGCCATTATCTCCGTCTTCAACACCGTCTTTTATGGCTTGAATATGTCTGTCCCAAAATCTGTCAACAACATAGCCATGCTCTTGTTTGCTGCCAACCTGCTCGTCACTTGCCCTGCAGGCTTTGGTTCAGTTGGGCCAATCAGGAAACAGCTTCTGAAAGATGGCCTCGACCCTCGAGGACAGTAACTTCCTGTCATTGCCATATTTATTGCATAATTATTTACTTCCATTCCGCTGCACTTTGACAAATACCCTACATGTTTTTCTTAATACCTTAAATTCCTTATATCTTAATTATTGTAACAATTTAATATTTGTATCGTAAACACAATAGGCTGGCTTTCCTCCCCTCTCATCCAGCAGCTAGGGTGGATACATGAGTGTTAGTGGGGGCGGGAAGGTCCAGATGCTTGAACCGGCTGTTTCCACAAAGACAAAGTATGTACATTTATGTTTTCTTTAATAATATTCTTTTCATAGATAATTTCGGCATCCTGCCACGATGATGAGAAGAATGAATAGTTGCATGAAATGTTTATTATTATATCTGTAATTCTGTAATTTATGATAATTTCGTACAATTGATAGCTGTTACTCTTATATTTTGGGTGGTGATCAAGTGGCACTTCAGAATTTTTTTTATGTCGGCATGAAGGTTTTACCTTTTGAAAACATAATTTATTGTAAAAATTACTACCCATTTTTTTAAATCAGCGTATTCAAAGTTTTGCCCTGGAAACTCCTGAAATAGCACCATTTTGCACCTACAAATCCAAATTTTTCCTGGGGGAGGACTCCTGGATCCCTCGTTTTTGGTTTGTGGTGTGCATATATCTTCTTCGTAAGGCATACTCCCTGCCCCCCTTGAGATAATTGCTTAAATTCTCCACTGCCTTGTCCTTGCAAACAAAGCTAAATATGGAAAAATAAACTGATTTTGGGTACTATAAGTAACGACCAGCAACTGATGCTAACTCTGCACTATTAAAAAAATCCTCCCCCCCCCTCCCCCCTGGCCATCTCACCACATATGTGTGAGGAAGGATCTAGGTGTCCAGAGGAGGAAGATAGTATGATGTCCACTTATTTCACCCTTTCATCAGTAATCCAAACGTAGCTACTTTGACCGTATATCACCCAAACCATATGCTTTCTACACTGGTGTTAAGCCTTACAAAATTTTTTTTTGTTAATTGAGTTTTCAGTTGTACTTATATTTTTTCTTTTAAATTTCAGAATTGCAGTGAAGGTGATCCAGCATGTCCTGTTATACTCCTGGAAAGGTTTGGCTTTGAAATGAAAAAAGAGTATCGGGAGACACAGCTCCAGTTGCTGCTGTCACCTGCTACTCTCTTGATATCTGACAACTTTGCTCGTACCAATAAGGATGCACACCTTGCACAAGGTCATCTCATGTTGTCAGGCCTACAGGTATGGTATACTTTTCTAATTTTTGTTTTGTTTTAGCATGGCATTATTAAAACATTATCAGAATTAGACCTTATATGTACTGTAATTTTGATGCTAGATGTTGTGGGGCCTAAGTACCCTAGTGCTGTAGTGATGGAATGGACCATGTTGTGGGTTGTGGTTCTAGGGCGCTGCAGCGAATACCATTAGGAGTAGTGCTGTAATCTATGCTAAAAAATTGAACATTATCTGAAATTCTCATTCCCTTAAACCATGCTGAATAAAGCTGTTCAAATAAGACCAGAAATGTTGTATTAGTATCGTACGACAATTGAAAGCTCTGTTCACTACTATGTTAATGTTTTTTTTTTTTGTTCCCATTAAATGTAGCGAATGTTTCAATTTACATTTAGAACAAGAAATTAATTGCTACTGTTAATGATACTGTGAGTCCTTTATTTACCTAGGGGTTAGGTTCCTTAAAATAGCAACACAAAGTAAAACAACTAACTTAAATAGAGTCAGACCAGCCCAACCCACAGCCTATAACTTAACCTTTTTTTAACATACAAATTTTAATTCTAGAACAATTTATGGATTTATGACTGTGACGCGATGCCATCACACCCTCTTATAAATTACGTTAACACACGCCCCCGATTTTTAACACACGCCCCCGATTTTTAACACTTTGCCATTTAGGCCTAAGAGCACTAGTATTCGCCCGCACCTTTGCAGTTTGCAGATTGCCGTTTATTTTCACGTAATGTTAATTTTTCTAGTATGTAAGAGTGTGAAGACAAAGCTTTAATTGTGAAACAGTCTTTACTTATGTCCAAGTGTTCCAAGTGTTTATCCAGTGTTTAATATCCATGTTTAACTGTCTTTGTAACATTTATTAACCTGTACAAGTGTTTGTTTACAAATACGGTCGAGTGCTTTACCAGTGGTGCCAATCCCGAGCACGGACTCTGTAAATGTACACTAAACAGCAATCACGGGAAATACGCACGTAAATATAAATTGTACTGTTTGTTATTGCTTAAAAATGTGTTTTATTATTATGTAAGTGTTTTTGTGTATTAATTATAGTGTTCAACGGCAATACGTGCATTTATAATTCAAGTCGGGAAGTTTGTTTGTATAGCAGAGTAAATTTGTGCTCCGAGAGAGTATTTCCTTAGTGTGAGTGTGGCACACCTGCAGATGCAGACGGCCTCGAGCGGCCGAGCGGCCATTTTGCTAACGGTACTTCAGCCCTCCTCAGGGGTATAAGACGGGCGCTGCGCCCAGATAGTGAGTCGTCAGCGACTCGGCCTTCGGGCCGGGTCAGCCTGGCACCCCCGCGAGAGTTCGTTGGCAGCTCCTCTGCGTTCCCGTCTCTCAACACCTCCGGCTTCGGCCAACCCCTACCTATCCGAGGCGACTTCTTGCGAATGGAGACTCTCACCCTTCTACACTGTACCCTTACCTACCAACCTGCTGAGAGCCTGGGAAGGAGGGGACACTGTCAAATCCGTGCCGCGTATGAGTAAAAGTAATGTCAGTTATAAAGTGTTGGTACGCACTTCGCTGCCTCGTAAAGTTATTGGAAGATAAAGAATGTAGTAAACTTTCCTAGGGATTAGAGAGATTGCCGTATATTTAGCAGTAACCCAGTCTGGCTCGTTAATCCAGTATCATCGACGGCGCAACACCTACAGTAATAGGCTATTGAATGTTGTTGCAAACCTCTCAGGATCAAAGAGATGATCGCCATCCAGTTTCGGCCACGAATAAGGCCTTAATTCTGTCCAGTATTTGAACGGCCCAGAGTGCCATGTAGAATTGTATGCATCATAATATGTCCTGTGGGCTTAGTATTGTATTTCCAAGTTGTATCATTGTTATTGTCGTATCCTGTTGCTGTATCTCATATTGAGACCCCAGTGTTAAAAAATGTATGTCATCAAATTGTGATTGACTCAAACCCTGATTGTGGACCATGTACCAAAGATAATGTTGTATTCATCATGCTGTGACAAGTACTGTAACTTGTGTTAATGAATATAAACACCCCATGAAACTGAATTACCTTGTTTTCTCCTTTCATGAGATTAACCTGTGTACCAATCTTGATATCTAATACAAGGCAAGTGATATATGCCTTGCCCTCTATTTATGTAAAATATGACATCCTGTGCTAGCGAGTAGAGTTTGTCCTTGTTGGCTCACTCAGCAGTCACTCGCTGAGTCGAGGATAACTCTGTTACCAACTACTCTAAAAGAACCACACCAATGTCTCATGCGCTTTACCTCAAGGTCTTCTAGATACACACACTGCTCGCATTCAGCAATCTTGCTTGCAACACCGCACATCTAGCACAGTGGGATCGCGTCAACTGTATTCTGAGTTAGTGGCTTCTTAAATTGAAAAATGGTTACTCAAACATCAGCGACATTAATCCGAAACAACGTCAAGCAGTACAATTTAAATAGAGCACTTAACTGTACTTTATTTTTCATTATTAATACATAGTTAAAAATATGTTTCAGTTCAGATTTTTTCTTCACACTTTTTGCTGAGAAAGTTTGAACAGTTAAGGCTATAATTATAATGTATGCAGCAGAATTAGCATGTTTACCAAGTACTGTTCATGTACTTGAATTTTAATGTTTTCCATAGTTACACTTTGAATTACATATTTTCCTAGAATTAAGTACATGTGTCATGAACTGTTAAAGTATGAAATGCTAATACAGTAAAACCTTTTAGTAAGTTTCTGAAGGGATTGAAAAATTTAATTGTCTTAACCGAGAAAACTTCTGAAAGAGTCAAATTAGTTTTGGGTTTGTAGACATGGTAAAAATTATTCAATCTTACTAATGGGAAACGTCTTAATGTGAGAACTTCTTCAGAGGGTTTCACTGGTATAACACAAAAGTATCAATTTGGGTAGGTGGCAAGCTGCCTTATTTCTGCTCCTCTCTCGGAACACATATGTATAGACCATAAGGGTCTGAAAATTATCACTGCATACTGTTGACATTCTTTAAGGCTGCACTACCAACGACCCTTCGTGTAACTGGTGCACTGCCATGTACTTTCTTTATTTTGGCACTGCTGGCACCTGAACATAACCATATGGGTGCAAGAGTGGGGGGATTTGCCCAAACAAATTCCACATTGAATTCTGTTAGAAAAAGTTCAAAATAATATGGTATTTGCTAATATCTGGAAGGTGACTTATGAAGTCCTCAGCAGCTGTGAACTTTACAGTTTTTTTTGCAAGACAATCTTGTTTTTTACTTGGCGTGCAAATTAAAAATATAATTTTTCACGTTGTGGAGATAACTTGTAAAACAATTTGGTGACAGCAACAGCCGTTGGTGTATGAAGATGGTCATTGTTTGTTTGACTTGGTGTTTCATCATAATTAATTTGTGTGTAGTTTTACATGTTGTAATAATCTTAGTACTTCAGTTTTACCTGCAGACGTGTGTACTAACATTATGATTTACTTTAAGTCTGTTCGTTCTGTATATTGTAAATTACTGCTATTTAGTCATGTTTGGAAGAAATCAGTAAACTTAGTGACTCCAGCACTTGTTGTAAGCTGGGTTCAATTATAATGAAGCAGGTGAACCTCACCACTTATCACCTACACCAGCCAAGGACAATAATAACAAGCCTCCACCAACGCCCGCTCGCCAGGAGTTCCTTCAATGTGACTCATGCACCCGAAGGTAGTCTTACGCGGGTAAAACAACTTCGATGTGACAATATGTCACGAACTGTAATGCCGAAAATAAAAGTCAAACCGAAAAAAATTATATGTAAGGGGGGTGGGGTTAAACTGTACTGTAGTGGTACACTCTCTTGACCTCACACACACAGTAGAAATGGGGTTCTAGTTCACAGGGTTAATAATCGTGGATTCGAAGCATGAGTAATAAATGAAAGGGCGGCGAGTAGATTATGAGCTGGTTTATTCCGAGCATTATATCTGGATACAGTGGTCTTACAAAAACAGAGGGTCGGCGAACCACGTGGCAGCTACTAAATTAAATCAGTCAATACCTCATCCATCTTACATTATTCTTGAAGTGAAACTCGTATTATTCAGTTAATGACGAGAGCCCGAAACAGCGTTCAGAATAAATTAAGCCTTGGCCTCGCTAGGTAAAACCTAGCACCTAGCTATGTCCTGAATGTATCATGTGGTAAATTAACTTAAATTGCGCCATTCGCTGCCAACCAGTGTTGTCTGTTCGCACAAATACTTTCTTTACTGTTTATTTAACATGTGTCACACGAAGAAACTGCAAGAATAGCAAAGTTATTAATGTTCCAACTTGCTACCGCTCCTGACACTGCTCTTGCCGCACGGCCATCTTACGCTCCCAAACTTCAAACACCCTCCTTCTCCGCCGGTAGGTACAAGACAAAGGAAAAAATTCTGAGAACATTGCTGGTTGGCGGACGCTTCGGGCATTCTCGACTTGCTTCGGCTACTCTCGTCACTCCCCGATCGTTTACGTGGAAACGTTTTAAATATTTCAATTATGCAAATAAATTGTTAAATACACCTTATAAATCTCCACAATTATAGAGAGGAAGAAATTCATTTAACTTAACTTCTATTAATCAAACATGTTCACACCACCCTGAGGTCAGTCACTCCAGCTGTGATGTCACACGTCCATGTCTGATCCGAATGGCGACAGTGTGCCGCGCCCCAAATACCCTCAACTGCAGCTTCAATAAATGGGTGCGAATAACACAAAAACTACTGAAAATACACAAAAATGTGAAAAGGCAAAAACTTTTCAAAATCTCGCGAGCTGTTAAATAAAACTAAAATTTTAACTCTACGTCAATTTTGACGGTACCGCCTAAATTTAGCTGATGTCTGAGTGTTGCATAAACAGAGTATGTTCTTTAAATCTTTAAACTACAAAGCATACTAGGGTATAACATCATCACCAAAAACACGAACTTTCGTTGCTGGTGCATGACAAGTTAGTTAAATAGTGCATTCCCATAACTAGCTTATATTTATTTAAAGCTTGCCATGTGGTCGCAAAATACTTACAATTACAGTTAACTCCCGAATATTTGTGCACCGATTAACCGGTTTTTGGGTTATCTGTCCAACTTAAAACACTGTAAAACCAAAAATTATTTGCGAAAAAACATTTTTGGAACATCAAGAGTGTTAACTCTTGCACACAAGAATGGATTAACGAGATTGCGCAAGAGTGGATTAACGAAATACTGTATCAACATCATTTATTCTCGTTTTTACCGTGCACCCCAGATATACTTTTATTTATTTTGGTTGAAAGGTTGTGAAATATGTTATTCGTAAATAAAAACCATTACTCATTATGGTATTTGAGTTTATTATTTATAAATAAATATTTTTTTTTTTTACATTTTTAATATTAACATATGTGTTATTTTCGGGTTATCCGTGTTTCCTGTTTATCCATGCGTGGCACAGCACCAATTAACACGGATAATCGGAAGTTGTCTGTACTTTTAAGGTTAAGTAACATAAACATAGGGCTTACTTACATGAACAATAACACATGAGTTTGAACGATATCCACAGTTATATGACAGTCTTGTAAGGTAGCCGGCGACTTATTTTCTTCCAGAAAAACAATATTATTTACATCACTCTCCTGAATTAGCCATTAGAAAAAAAAACAATCAGTGACGGACTTGGCATTTGTACTTCGGCTCTTACCAGCAATATCCCAGTATTTTTTAAAAGTCTAAAACAACATACCATAAGCGATAAACCGAAAAGAAAACCTGCTGGTAAGGTAGGGAACTTCACAGTACCAAACTCACACCTGATAAACCACATGAGAGAGATCAGATTCTCAGGTTCCAATAGTAAGTTCGACAAGAAATAAACCCTAAAACCATTAAACTACTGTAGGTCCATCTTAACATTAAAAAGACTACAGCTTGACGTTCGGGGCTGCAAGACAGGTTGTACTAACCATTTGAAACAGAAAGTAGCAGAAAAGGTAATAAATGTCATAAATATCTAAACTTAAATTAAAGTGACTATTAGCAAAAAGAAAAAAAAGACCTAAGGGAGATTCCGTATTCAGAAAAAAGATATTGTTTATTTTGACCTTAAAATTTATAACAAAATCAAACAGACACACACAACAATTTTCTAATGACTGCCTGAACTAGCAAGCTCATTTTTGGTACAGTACCATAACACAAGTTAAAAATAAATTCGAAAACTAACAGTGTATTAGCCAGTCATAACAGTTTCACAAAAGCTTCGTATCGCAAAAAAAAAATTATAATATAACTTTATTAGATCCTGAGATCTCTGTCTCAAAAATTAGAATGAAAGAATGAAAGTACATATCATAACTCCAATAGAAAAATTTATTTTATACTTGGTACTGATTTCTTTGTAGAAATGAAGCACAATAATAAAACAGAACAGAAAGAAAATAGAGTAAAATCTTGACCAGAATATTATCTGTGAACAATTAAATTTAAAATAATAGATAAAAAATATATAAGCGAGTATCACTAAACTCAAAAGTTAAATAATAATAAAAAATACAGCAACTTCCTAACCCAGATGTGAAGAAGCTGGATTCTAAAAAAATTGATTGTCAAAACTTGAAATAAAAGAAAACAAATAAATTTAAATATGACTCCGGTAAGTCTCACATAATTTAAAAAGAAAGAGAAAGAAGAAGAAAAGTAAAGTAGAGCTTCCTAACTAAAAGGTAGCGTGCACAATCACCTCATGAAAACATGATGCGGAGTCGCTGCACACCTCTTGCTTGCAGCCTGAACACACACTCCCTGTATTCACTGTGTATTTACTTTACATATTAACTAGGATTTAAGAAACAAAAATATTACTTAGGCATTTCCTCAATCTAATCTGGGAAAATAATTCGTACCAGAAGAATGAAAAGGAAAAAAAAACCCAAGTGATTATACTTGCTACATGGCTGCTGAAAACGTACGACTCCCCCGGTCGTGGACGTTCGTTCACGAGTTCGCTACACAACAACTATGTACTCCCTCTCCACCCAGCAACAGTCCTTTCCTCTTCTCATCCAGGCTCTCTTTCTCTCACTCTCTTGTACTCTCATCCGCGCGTCGCTTGATGGTCGACGGCCAATCACCGCGCAGCATGTCCGAACGGAGCTCAGCTCTTATCTCCTCTCTCCCCTAACTAGCCTCCGAACCAAGCAGGTAGCCGCAGCAGTTGCAATCCCGCTCTCCTTTCGATAGCGTACAGCTAGGACACGAAAAAAAATTTCATAAAACAAACTACAGTAATCTCTCAGTTCGACTCTCAAGGGACTGGAAAAAATCATCCTTAAACTGAAGGAATTTTTAAATTGAATGATAAAAGTATGTTGGGACTAGAGATTGGACCAATAAATACAGTTGTTAAAGTGAAAGAATCCATGAACTGGAAGACCTTAAACTGAGAGATTAGTGTACGCAGAACCCTCAACACGTTTCTAAACAACTCTGGAAACAGGAAGGCAAAACACAGGAGGCACGGCGAAAGCACCCCATGGCCGTTCACCAGAAAACACGCTTCACCCTGCGTGCGACCATCTGGCTGTCCCGTGAGCATATCATCCCGCCCAAGTGTTCTTCTGTGGCTAGAGTTCTCGAGAAAACGCAGACTAACTTACATGGAGAGATCACTGCAAAAATCCTAAGTATGTCAGAAATTAACAACAAAAGAACAAAACTATACCCATTTCAATCAGGGGAATGAAACGTTGGCATCAAATAAACATTTAACTAACTGAAAACAAACTGCATCATAAGAAAAAATAATAAAAAATATTAATAAATTAGAAAAAAAAATCACAAATTTCAGCTTTGTCACAATATGTTTTTGACTTATTTTTCTGTGTGAAAGTTTGCTTGTTTAATTTAGATGTGTACAGTGAAACCACTTTAAAACAAACCTCAAGGTATATAATTTTTTTCAGTTTGTAACAATTAGATTTGTAATAACAGATGTTTGCAAGAATTATAAGAAGTCTATAAAATTTATGTCAGACTGGTCTTATTTCCCCCATGACTGATATTTACGAGTGAATTACTTTGTTTCACAGACAAAAAATTATTGTTGAACGCTCAAATTTATGTCAAACTGGTCTTATTTCCCCCATGACTGATATTTACGAGTGGATTACTTTGTTTCACGTACAAAAAATTATTGTTGAACACACAAATTTATGTCAGACTGGTCTTATTTCCCCCATGACTGATATTTACGAGTGAATTACTTTGTTTCACGTACAAAAAATTATTGTTGAACAAACAAATTTATGTCAGACTGGTCTTATTTCCCCCATGACTGATATTTACGAGTGAATTACTTTGTTTCACGTACAAAAAATTATTGTTGAACACACAAATTTATGTCAGACTGGTCTTATTTCCCCCATGACTGATATTTACGAGTGGATTACTTTGTTTCATGTACAAAAAATTATTGTTGAACGCAAAAATTTATGTCAGACTGTGGTCTTATTTCCCACATGACTGATATTTACGAGTGGATTACTTTGTTTCATGTACAAAAAATTATTGTTGAACACAAAAATTTATGTCAGACTGTGGTCTTATTTCCCACATGACTGATATTTACGAGTGGATTACTTTATTTCGCGTTCAAAAAATTATTGTTCAACACTCAAATTAACAATTAATTTACAATTTCTTCTGAACTGTAAAGAAAACCAATTTGCATTGATGCATATTTTTTTGTCTTTATTTTCATAGGGAAAAAGTATTTTGAATATCCACAAAATCTGGAGTTATGAAGCTGAAAGATATTTAAAAATGAATGCAGATATTTTATTGATTCATAATTTGTGTCTTGTCATCTAGACTACATTCCAGCTCTGGCCTTCGTAATTTTGGTTTTCTATGGTTTCCTGAAAACACTCCAGGCAAATGCTGGGATGATTTCTTAACATAGGCCATGGCCAATTCCTCTCCCAGTTCCTGTTCTTTGTGTAAAGTTGTGTACCTGTCTCTGATGACCTTGCTGTGAAGACGTAAAACCTGATAAAATTAAAATAAATAAAAATTAAATCTATACTAGAGGCATTTGTTGGTGGTTTTGCTAACTGATGTTTTACTTCATAGTATCATGCATCAGGGTATCACAATGTTGTAATGAATATCAGGAGTTGGAGAAATCTCTTATTACGGTAAGTAAACTGTGTAGGTCCATATCAGCGAAACTGTAAACTCCCAATTATTCGTGCACCGATCAACCAGTTTTGAGATCCATATAACATTCTGTGTGTTTAACAATGTAGAAAACAGAAGTTTTTGTAATAAAAGCATTTTGGAACATAAGAATGTCAACCCTGGTGTGAGATTTAAACATCACTTTTTATAGCCTGTACCCTAGACATATTTTTATTTATTTTGGTATAAAGGGTGCTCTATAGATGAGTTAATACAATACTAGTAGTCAAAACCATAAATTGTTATGTTGCTTGAGTGATTATCCGTGCTTTGCCTAACATTATTTAACTATAACTACAGTAGAATACCTCGTAACTGATTCCTGCAGCTCCAACCGTTAATCAAGTTTAGTGTTGTGAGACTCTGAAAATGCCTACTTAACTATAATGTATAGTATGTGGCTCCAGTCTAGATGCCAGGATACATATTGACAAATGTAATTTGCATTGCAATATTTACTTTTTCTGTTATTTACTAGTTTTTCTTTCTGTAGGTGCGTGGACATGCCATGTTCAGTGATGAAGGACGTACTTTAGACCAGGAAACAGTAGAATATGCCTGGCTTGTTGAAATTCAGTTAGGAAAATTGAGTGGGAAGCTTACTGCACCACAGGTATTTGCTGTGTGTAAAATACAGTATTTAATTATTGTAATTAGATTTATTTGGGATAGTTATTTTATGACATTTTAAGTTTATACCTGAAAAATAATTTGTTGATAATTTTCCATTGTTTGATATACCTAATAGTATATATGAACTTTTTATATTTTTTAAGGAAATTACTGTATATGCATTTTATATTAAAATAATAAGGGTATCAAAGTATTACTTTCTTTCGTTCCCTTGGAACCTCAAGCTTTGTGCTAGAATTTAATTGCATTTTGCAGATACAAATATTAAAAAATTGAAATGGTTACAAACAATAGTTTTGAAAATGCTGTCTACACATTTGAAGAGTTACATACATGTACGTTGTGCAAAATGTGAACAGTTATTACAAGAAATTCAAAGTAATATATTTCCTGAAATTTAAAAATTCTGTTTCTATTAGTTATTTTTAGGATTTAATGATTGTCTACAATAATATGTATGAATGTATTGGTTTCTACTTGTGCTATAAATGGATGGTTTTGAAACTGATAATTTGGTTAATGTTTACTTAGCGTGTTGTGAATAAGGCATTTAATAATTTATATAATTTGGTAAATGTGTTATACAATTGGTGTAAAAAAAGTTTTTTGGAGTTGGCAGTATGAAACAAGTTGTTGTTGGTAGTTTGACAAATGTTGGTAGTGTAAGTAAAAATTTTTAAGTTGGCAGTGTTAATTCTTTATTTGATATGTGTTTTCATATCAGTAGTGTAACTATTGTTTCCAAATTTAAATTATTTATTTATTTTTTTTGTTAATTGGTCAAATGGACAATGATTTTAGTCTTGAAATAACCTAAACACCTGTGTAGTGTGTAAAGTGTAGGTAGTAATGAAGGGCAAAGAGGAGAGCCGGCAAGGATTCAACCGTTGCTGTCCAGTTACTGCTTTTGAACCCCAAAAACCAATTTGAACACAGTAGGTCCTGCACCAACCGACACCCTCACACATGTTTTGTATTCTGGTTGGAGTTCCTTTCCCTCTTCTTTATCTTCTGGCTGGTGAAGTAAATCCAAGACACTGCAGAGCAACAGGCATAGATCTCTCTGGGGTTCATGCATACCTGAGAGTGACGACAGGAAATGGGGCTTCTTTACCCTTTTTGGTTTCTTTCAAACTAGGATAGTAAGAAGAAGGCAGAGGGAGGGTGGCCACTACCCTATATTATATAGACTTTGATCCACTAGCTCTGCCAGAGTGCAGTAACGGTCGTAAACCATTTTCACTAAAGCCACCTGGTGGCAGAGGGAAGGAGGACCTTGAGAAAACATGTTGATTCACTTAGAGGAAACATTACAGCCATAGCTCTACCAACATTCATAATGCCACAATACATTCACAATACCATCTAAATCATCACTGAACTAGAATGGGGGAGCAATACAAGCAGCTATATTTGTACAGAAAATTTAACTACTGTACTGTGAACAATTTTGAAAAGCCATGTTTTTGGATGGTAAGTTGTGTTGCTGAGGCCAGTAACAGTCCTTCTTCAGCTGTTTATGTTTCTTAACTACTATCAACTTCCCTACCTGCTCTATCATCTCTGTGGTTCATGGTCACGGTGACTAGCTTATCAAGTTTTATGTGTGTTTGTTTTTTATGATTTCTGTCTTTATTCTTTGTCAATTTTGGTCAGTGTTTAAAGCATGCACGTTGTCATAACACCAGCACACTACCACAGCAGCTATTTGTTTTTGTTTGTAGCTTTGTGATGTTACTGTAGTTTACAAACTCCGTCCTTTTTTTTGCTGCTTTCTAATCCTGTACAATTTCAACTAAAGCGACCAAAACCCAGTGGTAGTAAAAGTTTTGTTCACAGAATGCAACACATTGGACCACCATGTTTTCATTTTCCTTTACAGTTGTTGCTGAATAAATATAAGCTTCGTCGTTATTAACTTTTACAACACAGTACAGTACAATAATACAATTTCTATTGTGAAGTGTTCAGTCACTTCCCCATCTTGTTTAAATCTCTATAAAGTATTTTTTTTCTCTTAATTAAATTTTAATTTGCAATAACAGGGTACATGCCGTTTCAGTATTGGTTCATCAGGTGTTCGGGATGATACAACAGGATTCAATAACCTAGTAATTGGGGACATGGTTAATTTAAATTCATCTTTTCAAAATTTAAATATAAAATAGTCAGGAATTTTAAAGTAGAGCCATTTGATTATTTTCCTGGCTTGTTTGGTTTCAAATTGACCACAGTAGAATTTTAATTAATTTTGTTGATATAACTTTTCTTTGTATTTTTCCTAATTTTTGAGTTTTGGCAATTTTAGTATATTATTAAATTTTCCCTGGTGAAGTGAGTAACTTCTTGTGTTACAAGATTCTCCAGGCTGTAGGATTTCTGGCGCCGACGTTGTGGTTGATCGCTTGCTTCATGGAATTTGTTCATGGCATAGGTTATTGACGCATGTAGGTCAGTCATCACAGGGGGTTGCTTAAGGTATTGCGCCACGAAAATAGTTTTGGTAAATTTTGGATTCTGTTGTATCACTCCGCCGAGGTGCGCTATTAGTTACCATGTCCGTCGAGGGTTTATCAGTCGTGTAGTGATGGATGGCAGAGAAGGAGAGACGTCTGCAGGTCGCGAGGGTGCAGCGGGGTTAGCCCTGGGAGTGCTGGAGAGGATGTAGAATGCTTTAGTGCCCCTAAGAGTTTTTTTTCCATTTTTCTTGAACGTTGTTATATGTAGGTGACGGTGGCAGGAAATATGGTGTTTGTGCCATAAATGTGTGAAGACATGGCCTAACTAATAACAAAATTTCGGGCAACGGACGTTGTTTCATATTTACTTTTTTTTTGTTAATAAACTTTGGACATGGTAACGCCGGACATCTGACGGTTTTATTTGGGTTTTCATGCACAACCGCTATTTTGTAAAAACCTAGAGAGTTCAAGAAGTATGTGAAAAGTGGTAGTAAAATTAAATCTACAGTTGCCTTAGCAAGCGAGTTAACTACTGAAATCACAATGGTTGTTTAACCCTGCTAATAATTTAACAAACTGAGCTATCCGGAGCACGCCAAGCCACATAACCGCAACTGCTGTGTGAGTAAACAAAATAAAGTTTCACGCAAACTGGTGCGAACATCTCACTCGTCACGTCTCAGAAGTAGTCGCGTCACATCTTTGGTGCCCGAACAGGGACAAAATGTACAAACAGAAAACTGCATCTCAATATGTACCAACTACTGTATTGTAAGACATCAAATTGTAAATTATAAGGAATTACTTCTGATAGTTAGGCTCTGATTATATTCATGTGTGGTCCAGTTACATCACTTGGTGACCAGCTTGGAAACATTTCTGCTGTTGGTTCGGGATGCAGAGAACAATCTGCGACCACCCCGACTGTCTAGGATATGCCACCATGGTCTCCCTCCACTAGAATGCACCCACTCTGATGTCCAGAACAGACAGCACTGCCCTCCTGGTGATGACCTCAAGTACAGAATGACACGGCTGGCCATTGATGCATTGGACCTCTACCTTGTGGAAAATGGCACTGCTGTACAGATGTGGGTATGTATATAACAGTGAGTCACTGTGCAGTGTATTCTTGTCAACTAATTGGTGATGGAAATAATCAATGTGTGTGCAGCCCTGTCCTTTTGAAAGAGTAAAATTTACGTACACTTAATGTTTGAAAACACATTTTGAGACTTGTTTAGAAGAAACTATGTCAAACTATAAGTATTTTTGCAGTTGTTTCGAAACTATTTTAGCAACATAATTGTAGTTTGTAAATTTTTCTTATTAGTTTTTGTCAAGTTGGCAAAGTTTACTACTAGTAACTGGTTCTTGAATCCGAGATTGTTATTTCATTCGTTGGCTCATTTTCTGCCAAAAGGAAATGATCTCATTCATTTATGTGGTCAGTTATTCATTTATTCAGTCATCAGTCAGCAATTAATTGTTAGATGCATTCATTCCTTTTTCTATTCATTGACTCTTTTATTAGTTACATAATTTGTTAAATCCATTCATATCCGTTCGTAACATCCAGCTGTTCTTTGGGTAAATTATATTTATTCAGCTACATTTATTCATTAATTTGTATGTATTCCTTGAATTCATATCGTTATTTCAGTGAGGGGGTTCACTGGAAGCAACGGGATTTGATTATTAATGGATTTGGCACTGGCTGTATCTAGCATCTGTATACTACATCAGCTAAATTATTATAAGTAAAAAAAATGGTTTACCTTGAAATGTATTACTTTTATGGAAATATAGCCTTTATCTGATGAATAATTTTGAAATGTGCAATAGGCGTCACCAGTCCGTGTTGCTACATGCAATCTTCATGGCCACTACGTCAGGTCTGGTGTGACTGGAGTTTTGCCAGCCATTCAGGTGCGACAGTTCATCTCTTCTGGCGGCAATTTCAACAACCACAGTAACACTAACACAGCAAGTAGTGGCCGGTCACATGCCAAGAGGTACACAGTTCATTTGTCAATTTTCTTTATTTTTTAAAGTTAAATTGCAGTGCAACTTTAATTAAGTGTTATACTAGATTAAAGATGTGGGTAAAAATATTATACTGTATTAAAATGATTGGTTATGATGTGGTGTAAGTTGGTTAAAAGTCTGCAGCGATTCTATTTGAACAAATGTAATGGCAGTACTTATCCGTTCCCATGAGTTACACTAGACCCCGATTTTACGAATACTCACTATTCCTCTCATCATATTCATTAAATCGCTACCTTCATGAAATCGATAGTGGCATATTTGGCCCCCTCCCCTCCTCTTCCAAACCACACCTACAAATTTTTAATTTGTGCCTCTAGTCAAGCCCTCATTTTCATAGCATTTTGCAGGAAATTAATTTATTTATTAATAGAAATGTAAATTGATATCAGTAGCCATGCATCTTCCGATCAAAAGCACACAGTTGAAAAGTAGATACAACCGACCCTTGTAAAAAAACGAGCTGCCAAGTATTTTCTTGCAAGCTAATAGCCCAAAAAAAAAAAAAAAAAGGCAAGTTATGGTTGAAGTATAAATTTATATCAATAGGCAGACATCTTCAGATAAAAACCATAGTTCTGAATGGTAGATATGACGTACCTTTGTTAAAAAAGAGAGAGAGGCGGAGAAAACTGAGCTCCTGAGTGCCTTCTTGCTAGTGCAAAGTCAGGTTTTTTATTTTTTATGCGGATAACCAGACTATATTAATAAAATAATAATTTATACAGGCATACAGAGGTCATAAAATAATACACAGTATACGTGAAATTGGTAGCTACAATCTCTCGTCACCAAAACAATTTTTAACGCACTCGTGCATTACTAGCCAGCACAATGCCCATATAAATTATTCACCAGCAGATTATGAAGGAAAAAGCGGATGTATTTATTCATTGTACTGTTGTATACAACTTCAATATAGTATTAGGTAATTAAAAGTTACATCAAAACAATCCTTTGATATTTGATACTAAGTTAATTAGTAAAAAAAAATTTACTATTAATTGTATGCAAACGTTGGTAGAAGTAGCGTACAGGACGGACAGATGGTGCAACTGTACGAAAATTCACGAGATACAGGTTAGATAGCAGCACTGTGGCATATACCAATGTTAAATTTGCCAAAAATGCCACTTTTTGACGTTCTTACCTAAAATGGGATAGGAAATTGTGCCATACATGCAAAACAAAAATTATTTCATTAAATTTTCACCCTACAACTAATACTCTTTACTACTAAATTATACTTGGTATCTATGGAATCAGAACTTTTTTGAACAAAAACACATTCATTTTTCTTTCTCGAATATTGTGTCATGTACAGCAGTACATAAGACTCTTTCTGGTAAACTTGTGGAATAAAACACAACATTTGGATATTTGTTTTAAAGGTTTCAGTGGGGTTTCTACCTATCCCTTTTCATGTGCTGGGTTTCCATCCAAATCTACATTTTTTTGCACATAGTCATTTAAGAATGCTCCTAAGTTCTGTGTTTTGCACCTAAGATACACAGCATACAGCATAGGCAATAGTGCGTTCATGTGTATTTTGAGTTGTTCCTTGAATTTTCGATGGTGCACATTTAACAACGTTACTTACATGTTTCTAACTCACGATACCATTATCAATCATTTATTTCTGGATCTATATCACTGTAGCTTCATTTGTGATTTGAAAGAAAACTGTGAGTCCTAACAAGAGGACCTTTTTTGGTAGACAGGTAACAATATTCAATAAACCATCTTTAGATGTTCGAAAATCCTGACAGTAAATAAGTTACGCAATTAGAGAGTAGCCACCCCTGATATTTTCATAAGGGTGGAAGGTACTAACCAGCATTTGCTGCGGGTTTGCACATCCCAGTAGCATTAGGCAGTGTTGAAAATTTTGTTTTTTTATGTCAATTAGCTTCCGTTATTTTGGGAAAATACCGTTTTAATATTCAATGTTCAGAGACCCATTACTCCCTTAATATTGCTTTTAGGTGAACGTGCAAAACAGGTTTTCATTATAGTTTTTCATGAGGAACACGAATACGGAGTTTGTGCCCCTATTTAAGAAACATCCTGTAAAGTTCGCCATGTGAAAAATTTTGAGTCGAGATAGGGATTTGTACATTTGTTGTCCTAAAGTACACGTGCAAAGCTCAAATGTATAATGGTTTTTAAATCTTTTTTTTTTGGTTGTAAATTGTTGTACAGTATTTTATTTGAACTATAACTGTTATTGTGTCATCATGGATTGCTGATATTCTGTTTTAATGTAACAACTTTAGAGTACATGTCTTAGATTCTATGTTGTTAATCCAGTCCCCAAAACCTTTGCCTGTGCATGTTAGTTGTGGCTGTGAATCCACCTTAATGACGACTCAATTACTATTCAAAAGAATCTGTGCAGGAAACAATGTTTTACAAATGTAACAAACTTACGTGCAGCAACAAAACATTGTTAACTCAACTGCCAAAATAAGTTGCACAGCAATAATACAGTTGGGGGTATGTCTTTTATCTTTAAAAATATTTAAGTTACTATTTTTTCAATCTTAAAAACATTTAAGAAATAAGGATAGACGTTTAATGTGTTCAGTAGACAAGTCGTGGAACCAACACATAATGAATGATGCGAACTGCTTCTGTCCTCGAACTGGTTAAGTCGACCGACCTATGCTAGATTATAATACCTTGGAAATTTGCAGTCATGATGCATGTTCTCACATTCTTTCCTCTCATTTGTTCAGTTGTTTTAACTAAAATGATGTGCCATCATTGATTGCCTATATTTTGTTATAAAAAATTAATTATATTTCTAGACTTTTCATAGTTAATAAAATTATTCCAATCCCAAAAACGTTACATACGTATAGGTGGTTGGTGATAAATTAAGCATTTTTGAAGACCATTTTGTTTGCAATAATAATACTGTACATATTTAATTAATAATACTGTATGTATATATTGTGAGTTCAGATGTTAACTGTTTAAAATGGTGTTATCTACAAACTTTGAGTGGTAATAAAATAGCCCTGTTGATATTAAAATGGTGCAGGAAATTAAAAGTAATCTCTAAAAGAAAAAAGTAACTTGTGTTTCAAAAGTTCTCCTTCTATCCCGAATGAACTATACGTTCATAGGACATACGTTGATTGTGGTTGTAAACCACTTTAATAATACAAAATTTGAATTACTATTTATTGTAAAGAAACTAAAGACGTCTATGTGCAAATCAACATTGTAAAAACATAAATAACTCTTACTAATAACCTCTTAATTCAAGGCAGCATATTAACATTGTTACCTCAACATGACTCAGAAAATAACTGGTTCAGTGCTGGTAGCAAAATATAGGCGGGAAATTTTTTTCTATAAAAATATTTAAAGTTACTATTTTTTCAATCTTAGTATTTGCAATGAAATATTGTCGGCACGATTTTGAGATACCCCTCAAAAGCCTTGAGGGGTTGTCTCACAACCTTACCACCGACCGGGGATCGTTCTTAAACAACTAACGAAAGTCTAGAAGAAGAAAATAGATGGAAAACCGGAGGTGAGGAAAAGTCACTAGGTGAGGTAATCTAGTAACCTAGGTGTAGGCCTCAGGAGATACTAGTGCCCTGTTCTCACCTTGGTCAAGAACTACACTTCCATCTACTTCAACTTTAGAACATAAAAGCGGGTGCATCAGGAAACCAGAAAAAGTAGGTAATCTAACCTAAACAAAAATATATAAATCACGAATAAATACTGGGGGTTTGGTAACTCAAGGTAAGAGCAATAATACAAGGCATGCAAGAGGCATTTATAAATGCAAGTACCTTTTTGTCTCAATAAATTACTGATAAATAAATAAACTACTTGATTCGTGACCATAACTTATTTATTTTCTAGAACCTTTTCGAGTTAAACATTTCATCCTCAAGAAACAAGTATAACCTTTCATATTCTGCTCCTTTGTTTTTCTACTTCACATTATTCAACGATACTACTGAACCAGTACATCTGACAGTTATGTATAGTTGTCTTGGTCGGGTTCCATATGGAACTAAACCGAACTATAACCTAATTACATACGCGGCTTTAAGAAACCACCTCGGGACTACCAAGACTTATTAGTTAAGGTACGTCGGAAAAGTCAACAAAAATTATATATATATATTAAACGTTACAATTCTTTAAACCTTAACTGTGGTATTCAACGACATAAAAACGGTAATATCCTCGGTACCTAACCTAACATTGAAGCAGAAGTTACAAGGGGTTCTTCCACACTACTGAGAAAATAAAAACTAAGACGTTACATGTTAGAAAAAAAACTAAGTATCACTCTAGGAGCTTATCTTTACTTTAGATGGCTAAGTCATGTTTACCTCGTAGCTTCCGAGCCTAACTCATCATTCCAGGACGTCGACTAACATACTGCTCTCTCGCGCTAGTCTCCCCGACTATTTAAACCCATGCCGTCAGGTGAGTGGTCTACATTCCCCGATACAAAACCGTTTTGAAAACTTTTAAAATCTTTTCTAAAGCACGGCAAACACTTTCTGAAAAGTTTACTTTACAGTGTTGTTACTGGCGTAGTTTCTTGCGCCACCTGTGCCGCGCCATCATGGCCACACTGCCCCACTTCCGATCGTCAGCTATCGTCCGACACTCCTTGTTGTTCAAACAAATGACTATCGCCGAGCACACACCACTCTACCCTCTTCTCCTGTGGTCGTGTCTGCATGACATACTCCCCGAATGTCAAACTTTACTCGTGTGAAAAAAAACGAAACGTCAGCTGGAAAAGACTTCGTTTCAACCAGAACGTAAACTACTGAAAGTGGAGGAAGTAGCGCACGATAGCATTTTTGTCACCTGTTGATTACAAAATGCAGTGTATCCTCGTGCTTCAAAACAAATATCAAGGAATATCTAGGCTCTAAACCACACAATTATCATATCAAGAAAAATTAAACCAAACACGGATAAACTTATCGAACACAAACTTTTAACTCAAGCGGGACGAAAGTATTATTACGAGGTCTCTACCTCAACAAAAAAACAAACAAACAAAAAAGCAAAATTTTACCGTCGCGACATTATCCCACACGTACAAAATTTGTGGACCCCACAAATGAGCCAAGTGCTCTTACAAAGAAAATGAAAAGGACAGTGTCCATTGGTTACAGTCATTGGGGTTCGCAAAGATAGCACGACATGGTTAATGTTAACTTATAAGTCATAGTGGTCCAACCTCATCAACAACACCAATGTGTAACATTTGATACAATATTTGCGCCAAATATGG
>PNEQ01001943.1:21731-156905 GCA_003012365.1 Medauroidea extradentata | reverse complement strand
AAAATACACTGGTCCATATACTCGGATGCTGTGCGATAGATTCACGGATACTTTATAACTGCGCGCCCCGATACACGTGGTACTTCCACAAACTCATAGGTATCACAATACTTCCGGTGGTAGCGCACCGCGTGGTGGCTAGAGCGTACTGTAGGGCGTGTTCCCTTTTTAGGCCGCGGCGCGGGAGATATGCGTGTCACCGTCCCTTTTGTCCTTTCCCTCGGCACTGCCCTAGTAGTGTATAGGTAAGAGTGGTAAGGGACTCCCTTAGGCAAGAAGTCACCTCAGTAGGGGGTGGAGGGTTTCCCTTTGCAAGAAATCGCCTCTAGGATATGTGAGGGACTCCCTTAGGTAAGAAGTCACCTCAGTAGGGGGTGGAGGGTTTCTCTTTGCAAGAAATCGCCTCTAGGATAGGTGAGGGACTCCCTTAGGCAAGAAGTCACTTCGGTAGGGGGGTGAGGGTTTGCCTTTGCAAGAAATCACCTCGAGGTTGGGTGAGGGACTCCCTTAGGCAAGAAGTCACCTCGGTAGAGTTGAGGGCTCCCTTCGCAAGAAGCCGGCTCCGGGGATTCGGGGGGCTCCCTTTGCAAGAAGCCAGCCCCTAAGGTGGGTAGGTGTAGAGTGTGTAGTGTGCCGAGCGTCAGGAGCCCAGAGAGCTGCCAGCGTACTCTGAAGAAATTAGGGCCAGCGCGCCCCTTATATACCCGGAGTTAGGGGGTCTGGGTGGGAAAAAGTCCCGTTAAGTGGGTGGTAAGATGGCGGAGGCAGTGGAGGGGCTGTCTGCTGCTGCAGGGTTGCTATCCTAACACCCACGCATTTCTTATAAACAAAACACGTGGTCGGGAATATGGCGCTTAACTTTCCTGCAGGTCTCTAAATTACAACTACGATGCCGTGAAAATAAAAATAACATTACATTTACACTTTTTATAACAAGAACACACTTCAATTATTTACAGAAATCTTTAATGCACTTAAAAACGTGTCTATTATTATTTTACGTCTCTTTGCCGTAGTTCAGTTTTAGCATTGGCAACTGTGGTTATTATTTACAAAACACGTGGCACATATTTATAACCTTAATTTTTCCGTCTCTGGACGTTATCAAGACATCATGTAAGTACAATAACATGGCAAACCCTCTTATATCTATAAAATATGGCTTCGGAAAATTACGTTAACACAAGTTGAGACCTGAGGTGCACTTGTGAGGCCTAACCTGCAAAGGGACAAGCTCGGGAAGCGAGATTCTAAGCAAATATCAATAGCGGTGGGGCGTCACACTCATGCTTTTCTCACATTTGTGAGTTGTCAGTACGGTATGTACTTCTCCTTGCTAGTAGTCACTACGGTACATATTTCTCTTTGTGAGTATTCAGTGTGATTTGTTGGTAAGAAAGTGGCACCCAACTCTCTGTAAACTGCTTTGGTAGTACCCTGTTATAATAATATTCCTGCAAATAAAATTGTCCTGCTCATTGTTTTTACCTGCAAATGCTATGTTAGTCCCACCATTTTTTGATAAAGTAAGCTGCCTTTTTTTCTACATACAGGATGTTCAAAAATTTGAATTGAAACTTCAAGGGCTACTGGAAGGAACCGAGTACACAATGTTTTGAATAGAGGAAGCCATGTCTGAAAACGTACAGTTTCTGTAGTACAGCCATTACATATTTATTATGTTTGACTGATCTTTGTAGAGGTACCCAAATTGTGCAGTTAAATCTGGTATTTGTGAAGGCACCTAAACAGCACAATTTAATCTAAAGAATCTGCTTTCAGAGAGAACCGTCAATCGTAATCTGGTTATCACAACAGAGATGAGACTATATGTTGGTACTATCTGTTAATTTCGATATCAATATCCTTTTATGGTGCCTTCATTTTTTCTCTCTCCAGGTAACAAGGTTTTGTTGACAGGAAACATTAGTACCATACTCATCATTTGGTCATGCAGTAAACGTTTCCATCCGACATAATCGTAAGCATAAGTTTAGTTTGTTGTCTCCACTTCAGCATAGGTCCAGTCTACATTAGAAAGTGGTTAGTAGTAACAGTGATGGAAGATTTTACAATTCATTTCAGTAACATAATTTATACTGTGTTGAGGTTTTGTGTACTGTAGTCAGTGACCCATAATCTTTTTTATAATTTGATTTTTTGTCACAGTAATTCGTATAATTTTGCTCAATGACCAGGTTATTTTTTGTTTGAAGTTTCATCATGAGTAGTAGATAATTAGCACATGCACAGTTTACAATTTTGTAACATTTTGACAAGTATAATTGGGTTAAATGCCTAGAATTTTTGTTTGATATGTAGCAATCTAGTTTGACTACAAAAATATACAGTTTTGCTGCAAGGAATACAGAAAATGATAATTAGACTTGTTATATCCTTTTTAAGTACACTACTAAGGGTGATGGAGTAGTGCTAAAACGCTCGCCCCTCGTTCGGGAGGAGTTGGGTTCAGTCTCCGGCCACCCTGATTTCTGATTTCCAGGAGTTTCTGAAATCACTCGAGACAAATGCTGGGATGGTTCCTTAAACGTGCTGTAAATGACTCCTTACCATATCCTATGTACCTCTACCAAGGCTATGTACTGTTCAAGGGCACATATAATGACCAAATAAAGAAAAACACATTTTACTTTACTTCTTCGACAGACACCTGTAGGAGAGACAGCCAGAGTTTCTTTGCTAGCTTCTTAAAATGTCCATTCCAGTGTTTTTTCAAACAATTCTGTGTTGAAACTGTGCCTAGATTGTTATCATGATGGCTACAGTAGAAAGAAAAGGCTTGCTGAACAAATTTTGCTGGCAACTCTGACATTTGTGCTTGGTCATACCTACCAGTATATATTTTGGCTTGAATTATGATAAGTTGCATAGTCTTCATGCATTTCTCTGCATAATGTTTAAGAGTTAAAAACCCTGCTCTCCTCCTATTAGATACATACGCTTATTTTATAAAAAAAATTACATACTTAATTGTGGGTGCTAAATACTCGTTTGTTCATTTCAGGAAATTTAAATATGTAGTCTAATGCAATTTTGATATCCTGACTGTAACTACTACTTTACTGTGTATTGTATTAGAACTTTGTGACAATAACTGAATGAGAATGGTAATTAATTTTGTCCAACAATATAAAAATTTCTACTATTACAACTAGGAGTAGTACAGGTATGATAATGTTTCAGAAACTACTGGTGCAAGACATTGCCAAGTCCCACATCAACAAATCCCTGATAGCAATCAAGGAGCATGGTACACTTTTTGAATGCACTTCCAATGACTCTGAAGCAGCAGGAAAACGATCGTCATTGCCACTGATGTATTGGGTGGTTGGGTAAGTGTGTGACAGCAAGATGAGTTTCATAATGTATCGTGAATCTGTAAAATATTTGTAATTGATTCAGAAAATTCCGGATTTTTATTAAGACGGAGCAGGTATATGTGTAAAAGTTGATAGTGATAAATTTTACTTCTTCTTTTCTGCAGAGTTAAATGGTGGAATTTAGTAAATACTATATGTCTGACAATGTAGCATGAATAAATATTTGCTTCGGTAGGTAAGTAGGATTCTCAGTGTCTTATCATTCTTAGACTCAGAGGTGTTGGTCAATATGCTTCCACTTCATAGTGTTAAATCTGCTACAGATTAGAAAGCTTAATGTTATTAGTGTGGTAAGGGACAATTTTTGCCACTTGTTGCACTGATATCTGTAAGAGGTTTCGTGAATATAAAGTTAAATGACGTTGGTAATTTAAAATCTGAAACGTTATTTTTTACTTTAATTACTGCCCCATCTGAGAGACCCACACTTCAGAATGCATACACTCCATGTACAATGCATCAGTGAAACCTTGTTAGTTCAGACCCTGTTATTACAAAGTTCTTGTTAATACAGAGTTGTTTCTTTCCACTTAAGATGAGTCATTAGTCATGATCCATTATTTATACTGCTTTTACGATAACTATTTTTAAGAAAATATCAAAAAACTGTTGCACATTTTTGATAACTACAGTGTATACTATATTAACTAATTTCTTCAAGGCAAAATACGCATTAGTTTTGGCTAATTATGCAATTAAGAGAAATTGTCATTAATAAACCAATCAGCCAAATCTATATAATGTTTTGTGTAGAAAAAATTAAGACTATAAAGTAAAAACTATTTTTAATAAAACTGTGCAACAGTTTTTTGGTATCTGCTCTCGTTTAGGAATAAAAAAATTATTATCGTGAAAGTAGTAGAAATGATGGATCATGGCCTTAAATATAACTTGAATGTTCAATAAAAATTTCCTGCATGTATAATAGTGTTAATATGTATCAAGTTCAGTGATTAAAATAAACCATTGTGGTGATAAAAATGTTTGTATTTTGGGGATAACTTCCCTGAAAAATTATTTACTGAGTTTTTTCCTTTCCTATTTTCGGCAAACACCTGTTAACACAAACTTTTTGCTGCGAACTGTAAAAATTCAGGTTCTTCAGATTTGTAGCAAAGAGGTTCAAATGCATTGAGCTCTACTGTTTCTCTCACATCCACACAGATTACATGTGGAAATAATTTTGTGTGATCCAGTATCCACTGCCTTAGTAAGCAGCTAAGTTACACTGGGGTGTGTGAGTAAACTTTTTTTCGCACCAGTTAAGTTGTACATATTTGTTTTCACAGCCGCCTTTTCTTCACTCCATACCCGAGAGAAGTATACGTGTGCTACCATGATGCTGCACCGCAGAACATGGTGGAGATCGCCTTTCGTTTGGGTCTTTGCACTTCTGGCTGAATTTCAATGTGCTGCTTTCCACTCCATTGATGATTTTTCACATTTTGTACTTTTATACTATTGTGATTTGTTGTAATAAATGTTCATTACAAAACTGTTGATTTTGAGGTCAATCCATTTAATCCCTTTTCCTTGTCAAAGTAACATGATAATACTGTAGTTGCAAAATATATTTTAAATTATGCATTCGTTGTGTACAGTACTACTGTACTATACTGGCAAAATATGTTTTTAGAAAGTGAAGTAAATGTGTGTACCAGTGGTTGGGAATCTATCCGAAGCCATTCCATGTTAATGAGTTAAGAAAATTGATGATGTTGACATGTACATACACATTTGACAATCAATAATGTTACGTATAAACGCAATGGTAAACACAAACTGACTGACGTGATGTAATTTATCATACACACACCTAAATGGGGATTAAAAAGACAAGAAATTTACAGTGTTTTGTTAAGAAATTCACACTCTTGCCATAAATGCTTTTTGGCATACACATACCAAGAACAAAATTGTACATTTATTTTGATGACCACTGGTGTAAGGGTTCAAAGGTACAGTTGCACGAGTGACGAACCGTCATTGAAACAAGGTAATTAGCTGTTGTCTCTTTGGGAAGAACAGCCAAGGAAACTATTACAACGGTAAATATCAATGTCTGAAAGCCAGTTTAACCTGAATACTGTCCATAATGTAATCACTGTCCTCCTTCTGTATTCGTTGGCCGGTTGATTTGGACAAGACTTGTTCTAGGATGAATACAATTACGTAATCTAAAAAAAGTCACTACTATAGCTCTGCACAGAAATTCTGCAAACTATTTGCACTTTTAGATTGGGGTAGTTCTACAGAGTAAGTGGAAATGAATTTTGATGTACGACTGTTTTGTAATTCTACAAAAAAAAAACCTACGTATACACACACTACGGTACTACATGAGAGTGCGTATGAATACATGCACCTGCAAGTAGTGCATGTTGCTGTCAGTGATCAGTGGGCTTTTAAGATGACTTTGTGGTATGTTGACGCTTATCATGACATTATTAATTTTAACTTTACGTCTTCCAATGTATTTTACAAAACAATGGTAGTCTCCAAATGGGAATTTAGTGTATAGCTACATTACAAGCTACCAAGGTATATTATACCTGAGAATGGTATTTTAAACCCAAACCATAGTAAATGTTTGCACCATTTTCTATACTCAGTTTTGTATGAGTTTACTATACAATATGTCCCAGAACAAATGGACGTCATTGTTGTATACGAGAGAAAATAAAAATCTGGGATGAAATGTCCTCTACCACTATTTGTTCAGACACACCAATTAGTAGTTATGAATTAAAATAAGTAGCTAATCAGGTGCGTGCTACAGCAGCAAGACAAGGTGGAGGGGGAGTAATTAGTGACTGCGAGAGGTACATGCTAATGTGGGGGTGTGTGTGCAAATGTGTGCGAGTGCACATGTGTGGATGTGATCATGTGTGCGTGTGCTGCTATGTGTAGGAGCTGATGGGTGCGTGTGCAATTGTGTGCTAGTAATGCTTTTTTTTTTTTTTCGCTTGGCGTCAATTGCAATTGTTTTTCACGTGTATCCAAGCAATGTGTTTCTTGCTGTCAGTTTGTCCTCAGATCGTTGATTCGGAACATCGCACGATGCCCAATTACACCGCCGCAGAGTACGTGGAATTAATTATTTTGTGTGGTGAGTGTGTTGAAATGCAGAGGAAAACTCCAGGAGATCTCGTGAGATGTTCCTAATCAGGAGCATCATCCGAGTCGTAACGTTATCTTACGCGCAATCAACCGACTCCGCGATGCAGGTAACGTTTTGCCTGCTAATGTCGAGAGGATTGGCTGTCCCCGTCAAGCTGGGAATGTGTAAAATGAAGAGATTGTACTTGACGAGGTCTGTGCGAACTCCAGGAGATCTCGCGAGATGTTCCTAATCAGGAGCATCATCCGAGTCATAACGTTATCTTGCGCGCAATTAACCGACTCCGCGATGCAGGTAACGTTTTGCCTGCTAATGTCGAGAAGATTGGCCGTCGCCGTCAAGGTGGGAATGTGTAAAATGAAGAGGTTGTGACGAGGTCTGTGCGAACCCAGGGACAAGCACCCACAAGCTCGAACGGAGAATTCATATTTCCCGATCTGCGATTAATTGCATCACCCGTGGTGAGAGGCTCCATCCGTACCATAAGTGAAAAGTGCAGAAATTGGAAGCAGCGACTTTACTTTTAGGTTTGCTTTCTCTAATTTTATTCTGCAAACGGATAGAGACAATCCGGATTTCCTGTGTGGCGTATTGTGGCCTGATGAATCGTTTACACTGGAAGTGTGCTTCAATCAACACAATATACACTTTTACGCGGAGGACAAGCCACAAGAAACAGTGAACCGGAACTTCCAACACAAATGGAAAATTAACACGTGGGGTGGCATCATTCATTGGTGATCAAGTGTTGCTGTATGAACTCCTGGAGAATATGAACTTAAGTGTGACACTGTATGAATGTATTATTTGGTATTAATTAAGCATAAATGTAGTAACATTCATGTCCTTTAGGGCGCCCGATACCTTGTGTTCCTCACAGAAACTCTGCCGGAGCTGCTACGACAATTTGGCACAACCGCAGTAGTTTCAACATGATGGAGCCCTGATCCACTCTGCGATCGTTGTGAGTGGGACTTCCTCAATGGACAGTACCATAATTGCTGAATCTGCAGAAATGGTCCTCTGAGAGGGCCCCGAAGATCGCCGGACTTGACACCGTTAGAGTTCTTCCTGTGAGGACACTTCAAGGAAGAGGTATACATTAATGAGCCAGCTGACGAAATGGAAACTATGACGTGAATCATGGTGGCGCAAAAGACAGTTACTGCTGAGATATTAGAGCATGTCAGAAGGAATCTCGTCGCTCGCTGCCGCCTAAGCATTCAAGAAAACAGCCGACAATTTGAGCATCTGCTCGACTAATTAATTTAATGAATGACAAAAGTGACTATTATTGTCATTAGTATTATTGTTGCTTGGGTAATTTTCTGTTTAATGTAACAATTTGAGAAACCTTTTTAGTACAAACGACCAAGACACTACGTGCTGAAGGTTCATAATATTATTGCAATTGTTACTTTTTTTAAAGGATCTAATATACATGAATACACACCTCAAGTCTTGATTGACTGCTTAATAATGATCTTATTTGCAACCGACTGTGTTGTAAGAGAAATTGTACTGTACGTATTTTCAGTATTCAGTAGTTTCGGTACACTCATGCACACAAGCACGCCTGCGCACGATTACACATATGCCTGCTCAGTTTTTCTTTCTGATACATTTCCAGGTGTGCGCGATAAAAACCAACTACTACCACTCATATACAATACCACTCGCACACATTTGCACACTCACACACTACCACTTGCACACATTCGTGCATGCATACATGTGCACATGTACACATGCACACATTAGCACACACACACATTTGCATATACATGGATGTGCACAAGCACACATTAGCACGTGCACACATTCACACATGTGTTCTTTCTTGTAGAGATATTTGGTTGAGTTGTCTATACAACAAGAGACAACTCGGAGAAGATGATGTAAAGTGAGTAATTTTTTTCAGTTTCAGTAAAAATAGAGACTTCCAGTCCTTTATTGTAACAATACGTTTCTGAATATAATGTTTGTCAAAATAGTTTTAAAAAGTGCTCACTTTACTGGAAACAGCACATTTGGGAGGCATGTACAGTAATGAGTTTAGTAGGCTGCATAACCCACGAGAGACAACTGACTATTGTGAGGGTTTGGATCTTAAGACTCATTTTCACAGTGATAGTACTCTAATGATATACACCGTCACAATAGTATGCTGTCACAACTGTCATGATAAATGTCCTTTATGTGAGCATCAAAACCTGCATGATGTGTAGTTTTCAAATCCTGAGTCTGATATTTTATATGACTAGTGTTCCTATCAACCAACCTGGGCCATACAAATGATCAATTTTAAAATGACTGGAAGTAAATGAAAATAATAACTAAAATAAAGTTGATTGGATGCAAACTGAAGAAAAAATATTTAAAAGCTTAATAACATTTTGACAGTAGTGCTGTGATGTTGTTTACACAAACAAATTGCTGTAATATTTCCCATACAAGGGGTGGATCCAGCTCTGGATTTTGGAGTGGGGGAGGAGCCGAGCCTTATAAAGTACATATACCCACAACCCAAGCAAAAAATGGGAGGTCTGGGGTTTCCCCTGAAAGAATTAGGATTTCAAGGTGCAAAATGATGCAATTGGAAGACATTTTCTAACCGAAAAATTGAATATACCAAGGTTTGAAAAATAGGGGTTGGGGGCGAGCTACTTCCCTACATCCCCAATTACTTAAACCCCTTTGCAGTACTTTCACGACGACATCGCTTGAAAGATAGTTAAAACATACTTAGTAAGAGTTCTGTAACTATAATTATTTACTATTATTGTGAAAATAAGCATGAACTTACTGATACCTAGTTTGCACAAATATTTGCAGTTGATTGGGAGATATGTTGATCTGTGGAAGTTGGTTCAAGAGACTACTGAGAATAGTTGGGAACCAGTAAAGCCCTGTCGTTATTTATGAGAAATGTTGTTATGGTTAACAAGCCTCCACTCTTCTTGTCTCAGAATGAGAGGAGCAAAATATATGGCACTAGTAGATCAGGTAGGGTGGCAGCACGAATGAAGCGGAGGCGCTTTTGATATATGTGCACTTTATCTGACCTTCAGTTAATACCTATGAAGTACTGTGATACTATATTGATTCCTCTCCATTTTATCTTGGGTATCTAATCCATGAATACCAAAGTCAATTAGCAGCATGGCTGTAAATGTTAAACTGTGTTTCTCGGCGGTATGTAATCAAAGGTGTCAATTTTCTTGTACCTTTCACGCCAACCTCTAAGTTTATGAAAATCTGTAAATGTGTCATAAGGTGGTTGCTGAAATCTGCAACCTGCCCTTAATTCAAGAGATTCAAGAAGATCGAAACACGGGTATGACATAGCAATTCGAGACGGGAAGACTAGCGATTTACCAATCCCCTGTCCGTATTAGGGAACTTAACCTTGGAAACACCCCATTAGAGGTGAGAATCTGTCGGAGACTAACAGCTGGTATCTGTCATGTTCAAGAGTGCCTCATTAGGACATGCCCTACCAGCACAGCAAGTCCCCAGGATGTCCTAGGGACATCCTTTGAGGATATCCGGGTACATGCGATCCTCGGGATGTCCTAGGGATGGATATTTCGGATGTCCGAGAGCTCCAAAAAACCATGTTCCTAGGACGTCCCAAGTACCTTCTCAAAAAGTACATCACATCCCAGGAAGCTCCTTGGAAGACGAATTTGGGTCATCCTAAATTCCTCATCTGGGGAGCTCCCAGGGATGTCCTTACAGGGAGCTCCCACGGAGCTCCTCAGAGGAACTCTCTGGGATGTCCCAACAGGCACTCCCTGGGATGTCCGAGCAGGAGCTCCCTGAGATGTCCGAGCAGGAGCTCCCTGAGATGTCCGAGCAGGAGCTCCCTGGGATGTCCGAGCAGGTGCTCCCTGGGATATCCGAGCAGGAGCTCCCATGGACGTAGTGGATTTCTAGGCAAGTTCCTAATATGACCACTAGATAGCTCACGATATTATTTAAATATACATGAGGTTTGTTGCAATTAATTTAGTAGATAATTCATAACATTCATACATGCCTTACGAAATTGGCAAATTTATTAATTTCGACACACATATTTTATTATTACTGGTAGACTTTTGGAAGTTGAAGCATTAAAAAAAATGTTATTACAGACGAATTGTTTATTCAAAAGATATTAAGAGGCTACATTAACAATTATGTGTATTTGACTGTGTGTTAAATACTAAGTTTACATATCACCAAAACAAATACATTTGTTTTCTTTTGTGTTGAATACTAAACTTTTACTTTTGCTGCTGGAAGGAGCTGCTAGGGATGTCCTAGGGATGCATTTAATACAGGTCCCAGGGAGCTCCTAGGGATGTCCCAGGGATGTGTTAAATACAGGTCCTAGGGAGCTCCTAGGGATGTGTTTAATACAGGTCCCAGGGAGCTCCTAGGGATGTCCTGTGGATGCATTTAATGCAGATCCCAGAGAGCTCCTGAGGATGTCTTGAGGATGTGTTTATTACAGATCCCAGGGAGCTCCTAGGGATGTCCCAGGGATGTGTATGCCAGACATCCTAGGGATGTCCGTAGGTAGTACTTTTCCATGAACTTTTTCTACATAAAAAGGACTTGAAATGAACTTCTGTAGGACGTCTTAGGGACGACAGTTCCCACATCCTACGGACGTCCTCAGGATGTCTGTGTGCTGGTAGGGATGTGAGCTCTGCTCAACACACCATCCGCTACGGTGGGAATATAGCAGTTGGAAAAATATGAATTCTTATCCTACCCATATGGTAGCCCAAGGACAAGAATGGCGTACTCGTGTTTTGATCTTTTTGAATCTCTTCAGGTAAGGGCAGGTTGCAGATTTCAGCAACCACCTTATGACACGGTTGACAGATTTTTTTTGTAAACTTAGAGGTTGGCGTGAAAGGTACAAGAAAGTTGACACCTTTGATGGCTGTGAACATTAGTTGATGATTTTATGAAAGAATTAATGAAATAGAACAAAAACTTTTTACCACCTGACTTAGTTGTATAGGATCTTGAAATGAACAAATGAAAACACGCAATGAGTTGCACAGTTTTTTTATTGTGTTCAGATCATTCAAGTGAGAGTCTTTGCAGGACGGTAGTAGCTCGCGATGTCCACGTACTGCAGTTATCCTTATTGGTTCTCTGCCTTGATCTCGTCCAGGGTCTTGTGGAAGATGCGCACCTCCTTGGTGTAGAAGTTGGGCACCTGGGCGTCGTACTCGCTGCGGTAGAGCCTGTCTGTGGGGAAGGAGATGGGCCTGGGGTCGGGGAACTTGACGCCGAAGGTTGTCCCGAGCAGAGGGAAGGACGGCAGATCGTAGGCACGTCGGTCACTGGACGCTGCCTCCTCATAGGGTAACACAGCGACGACGAACTGTACTGGCAGGCCGTACTTGTTGCCCTTGGGCAGCAGCAGGTGGTGGGGGAAGCCGAACGGCCGGGCGAACTGTGGACACAATACATCTCGTAAAAATTGGTTCTCAATTAAAAATAATATGCACAGAACATATAACTTAACAGTACAAACTGTGCACGACCAGACGCCTTGTGGAAAACTAATTCACTGTTGGATTCTTACTGTAATGTTTAGCCAATGGCTTTTTCTCAACGAATCTGAAATGTTCCTTGCTGGATAAAAGCCAACCGAAGGTCTAGGAAATACTATTAATGCTTGCAATTACATTTCTATATTGTAAATAATATTTCACTCTAAGCAGTTTAATGGAACTTTGTTTTATATTTCCTATTGCCTCCGAATACGATTACATTTCAAATATGTTTCAGTGACCTAAGGTCACGATTACCGTAGGTCACTGAAAAATATTTGAAATGTAATCGTATTTGGAAACAATAGGAAATATATAAACAAAGTCCCAATAAACTGCACAGAGAAAAATATTATTTACAATATAAAAACGTACTTTCTACCATTAATAACATTTCTTATTTGTAACTTTGTTTTAACCTTGTGTATTTTTTAGGGTTATACCAACATGACGGACATTCACAAAATCCTTTCATGTGATTGGTAGCTGTCCTGTTCGTACGCACAAGAAATGAATTAGCCTATTACCATTTCCTATGTCAGCACCCATATGCACACGGCCACCATTTTGCAGCTGTGAATCGTTAGGTAAGAACACGTAGAGGTTAGTTCTTGTGCGAACTACCAATGTTCTATGTTTACTGTTATGGTCAATTGTGATTTCACCTTTTGTTGACGAGCACGCAGAAGAGTAGGTACAAGCAAGGCGTGTAAGTTGTAGGTTGGTAGGCGGATAAGTAAATCGGCAGAAGGTTGTGAGAAAGGAAGGTATTTAGGAAAACAGGTGTAGTAAGGAAGGTAGGTTAGTTAACGATATTGGCAGACATGTAAATTGGTACGTAGCTTCCGCCTGTCACCCATCAGTCCGCCAATTTTTTGGCCCGAGCAGTCCAAACATGAATCTACGTTTACTTGACGTAACATACATAAAACAATATCTGGACGTGAAGAGCAAGAGGTTACAATCTCCGTGCAGTGTTGTCTCATTGTGCACGTAAATTGCTGTTGCATATTTTGCCACTATTGGTGGTTCGGAATGAAGTCAGCACTCATAAAAGCCCAGTTAAAGTTATATTTTCAGCCTATTCGTATCATTCCGCGCGTAATATCTAACGAAGGGAAATGGCTAACCTCTCTGGACACGTCACTTTATGTTTGCGCGTGTAAAATAAATTGTGCAATCAGTAGAAATCTATGCAGTTTATTACAAAACAGATCATTAAATATATAAAACACAATTATGTCGATTTCTGTCGCTTTAGTTTCAGTATTTTCGTACTTAAATAGGAAAATTCATGGAACTATATTGATTAAATTAAGTGGCAACCATACAAATAGTAAGGAAATTGGATTTAATGTTGAATTATATGCGGTAATGGCAAGTGATATATTTTAACGGTTAAATTTTCAGTGCTCAGTTTATTCCGGACGACCTATAACATACACGTCTTTAATTTAGTCCAGGATTCGCGCGATGTGCTCATTATGCGTTTGCTTCTGAACACTCTGTATAGGTGGGTAGGTACAGAGATAGGATAACGTCTCGTCGGTCAGTTGACGCGTAAGTTTGGCGCAGAAATAGTTTTATTACGGATGCTGTCTGGCAGTTATTATAAACATATAATTTTTAGTAGCTCATTTGTCATACTCGTCGCGTGACAAATATATTTAACAGCATGGCACAATTTAGTTTTCGAGGCTCAAATATTTTATGAACTCAGAACACTATACACGGAATTTCCTAAATCAATAGTCTGCAAATGATTAAGCAGCTAGCCACACTAATGACATAATATTTCTAGGTATGCATAACTATTACTTATTCCGATATGAATTAAAGCAGTGTTGTGTTTTGAAGTCCAAAACAGATATTGTCTAGGGCTCAGAAACAAAAATTATATATTCTTAGGATTTCACAAATACTGTACAAAAATCAGCACTTACGGGTTTTAAGTACATCAACTTGTGAAGTAACATTAATAGCATTATTTCGTCATTTAAATGGTTTTTAGACCCCCATGTTTTATATTCTATCAGTCAAGTAGGAAACATATTATTCCAAAAACCCTTCCAACTAGAAAATAATATTTTAAAAAAATATCGAATTTTCAATGAAATAAAACCAAATTTCTCGCAACATCTCCTTAATATTTAGCCATAAGCGACGTCCGTTAATGCATTTACTATACGTTTTAGCTGCGTTATTAAATCTCGCTTCCGCTCTTCTCGGTTTTACTGTCTGCACGCAGAATTAAATGTACCAACATAATCTAAGAAATGTTGCACCATGAATCATTATGTCCTCTCTTTTGCAGCAGTGCCCCCATGTAAGACAAAGTACACACATTTGTATCTACAGAAAACGGAAATCTCTAGCACAGTCACTTAACTGTCAACTATGATTATACAGACTCCTACTAGTTATTGAAACTATTGATTTAGACACATGCTTGGTGTTTAAGTAGAAATGTGAGTGTATTGTGTCAGTATAAGAACTTCGCATACCTTGTCCACAACAAGTTTATCTTTGCCATTCAGTGCATCGTGGACCTTATTCCACATCTGCTTGAAGGTCGGAGGATCGCTGACCGCTACAGTCGAGTCATGACATTTCCTCTGGATGATGTTCTTTCCAGCAGTTACTAAAAATATGAATTAATATATTGTAATATGTATTATAATATAATTTCAGTTATGACGTGAAATGACACTGACGTGGTACAATAATTACCTTTAGCGGGGAATCTGTCGATCTCAAAGGCATAAAAGATCCTTTTGTTCACCGGCAGCACACGGCCTTGAGGGTCGTATTTGGGGGTGATATAGACCTTCACGATGACGTCTGTTTCCTTATCGCTGGTCAGAGACACCCTGTATGAGAACGGCTGACGGGTGAGTCTCTTCATTCTTGCCAAAATTTCCACCTTGTTGTCTTCATATTTGAAGCCATTCCCTGTCACAGGGACCAAGTCGAGGTCAAAGTCGTCGAAATACGTGATGAGTTTGTCCACATCTACGTTTTCAACGGTCAGACCAGGGAAGGCAACCTAGAAAAAATAGAGAGAGAGAGATGCAGTATATAAGAATTAAAAGGACGTAGGTCGAATGCATAATTTCACTTATTAAGTAATACTGTATTACTTAACTGTTTTTTCTGCATTCGTAAAGTTCGTGGTCAGATATTTTTACTAAACTCTTATGATACTTACATCATCGTATGTATATTTGGGAATAGATTCCGCGTAGTCGAACAGGTAGTCCTTGAAGAAAGTGCGCATGTTCTGGTAGTATAACGGGTCTCTTAAAGCCGTTTCTGTCTGGAGAAGAGCGCTGGGTGGTATCTGAAATATAGACGTACACGTACTGTACATATAGTATAATGTTCTTATAAGAAGTAATATATATATATTTTTTTTTTGCAATTTTTAAGTAATGTTCTCTAGTACCTTCTCATCACCTCCACCTAAAACATACATCTCCTTGTAGAATACGCTGTCGTAGTAATTGTAGTTGATGTTATCTCCAACAAATGCCAATGTCTCTGCCAGAAGATTGAGCCCGTTCCTGCTGCGCAGAGGAATGTGCGTTCCATTCTCCTGTAAGTCACACCACAATTGTTGTCATTTCCAAACTTTCGCACAAGTCTTCGTAACTGGAATTGAAGTTTTTTTCCAGTCCAAATGTACTTACGGCAATGACATAGCCAAAGTTGATGGCTTGCCTAATCCTCTCGTAGTGATCTCTCAGTTCAGGCAAGGTGATTTTTTCGGTGTCACGAATTTCTGTGTATGGTTGACGTGGGGTCACCGGCTTGCCATCGTAGTGTCTCAGACCAGGGAAGTATCCGCTCTGAAACCAATAGTATACTTTAAAAAGTCGTCTATACGCTTAGAAAGGTGATTTCATCTAAGGCGTCAGAACGCAAACGCTTGTCACTTTCTAATATTTCATTTAAAAATAATTCTTCGTTATACATAGTGTTTACAGGGAAACTAATACTAACATATCAATTCATTCTGGAAAACTATGACAATTTGTAAGAGGGAAGCACTTGTTGAGCTCAGCAATGTAATGAATTGCGAAGTGCCTAATAAAGACTGACAATAACGAGATTAATTTCAAATGAATATACATTTTATTTTAGTAAAATGAGTCGAATGTGAGTTTGAATAAAAAGACGTACTGATGGAGTTTCAAACATGATAGCAGATGTATATACTCATGCAGAAAAATACTAATTTTTGTATAACTGAATATTCAGGGAAGTAAATGAAATATCTTTTTAAAGGAAAATTTTAAGGCATACAATTCAATGTTTATTTTGAACACTGTTGTTACTAAGTGTTAACATGGTCATCTCTTAAATGCGAGGGATAGTAGTACTTTAAAATGTATAATATATTTAATTGTAACATTTCTCGCTTTACTAGGACAATGCAAGTCGAGCTATTTTCATAGTGACCTAAAATCTAGAACTAAGAAGACACGAAGAAATATTCAGCATGATGAATGATACAGGATATTAGGTAGTTTTTCATGCTAAACAAAAAAACAGCTATTCGTCATCTTATGTATGAATGAACTAAGGCTGTGAGGCGTATTTTCAGAATCGCGTGAAGAAGTGAGATGGTACTCACCAGAGGCTCGTCGATGCTGACGTAAGACACCTCTCCTAGGTTGTTGCTGAGCCTCTCGAGGAAGTACCTGGCCAGCAGCTGCCTCTGGTAGTGTAGGAATAGCTCGCCCTTACGGTCATAGTACTGGCCGTAGCGGGAGGAGTTGAACCAGGCGGGGTAGCGGCTGTTGAACTCCACGTTGAGCATGTTGAGGCCGAGGTCTTCACGGTAGTAGGACAAGACACTCTCCGGGTCGAGGCGGTAATCCCAGTTGTCGCTGTAATTGGCGGGGATGACCACCTGCTGGAAGTCGTCGGTCTGCAGCGCTGCGAGCACCAGAGACAGCTAGCTGCACTTCGTTGGCAAACGAGGTGGCTACCATAGAGTAAATAAAGTACTATCAAGAGTCGTCACGCAGTGTTTATGTTAAGTCCACTCATTTGATCCACTTAGTCAGATTTTCAGGCCGGTCCAGTTTCACCAACGTACTAACGTCAGAATTATATATATTTCAAATGTGGTCACATTCATTACGATCCATGAAGTTTCTCGCAGAGCATCGTAGGTATTTCGTACGAATATTTTTAAAATCAGTATTTCATGAATATATTTTCACGCATCACACGGCGGAACACGTGTCGAAATGACAGTTTTCAAACACATGTTTGAAAAGCTAGACGATGTACTCGGAAATGAACTTGATTGGCAGTGTAACAAACACGATTACATATGAGCGATTTCTCAAATGAAAATTTCGCAGCTGTATTATATTAGGCCTACATTGTTAGTGTTCATTAATTATTTATTACTTAAATTACTATAAACAGTTCTTTTTATTACGTAGTCAAACCGATGTAATACTGTCCTATTATGTTGGTTGAATACAGCCGCGTCATAATCTAAGAAGTTTGTTTACTCGTATACCGTGATGGGGCCCTGGCGGTAATCACTCAGTGGCGGTCACGGAGGGTTGCAAATAGTTATAACTGTACACGCGCCGTATACCAGTGACAGCGAGTGATTTTATTGATTATTGTTTTTGACGACTCGTTAATAAGAGGCACCTGCAGACCACAATGTCAGAGGCGGTAGTGTCAACTAGCGAACAACCCAACTTGGCAACAACCTATTGTATCTCTTTACATCGGTCGCATTGATCTGCTTCTGATTGGCTTGCGCTAAACAAATATCTATCAGTATGGTTGTTTGACTGGATGTGTTGTTATGACTGGTAAGTCTTGACAATGTTCTCATTAATATCGTATCCTGTTAACTCTTAGTGATCTGGTGTAAGGGGAGATATACGTAGTCAACGTAAGATTGTGATGAATAAAAACCTAATATTTTTATGAAGAACTTAATATTTAATCTTCGTTGGTACGACCTGAAGTGCAATCTGAACAACTAGTACGGAAAACATAAGAATATTAGGAAATGTCTAGTAACAGACTGAACCGAGCGAGGTGGCGCAACTCTAGCTTGTTGGACTTTCATTCGGGAGGATCCGGGTTCGATCCCCGGCTCCGGCCATTCTGATATCGTGGTTACACGGTTTCCCGAAATCTCTCCACGCGAATGCTGGGATTGTACCTTAAGGCCATGCCTGGTAGTTTTGCAGTGATTTCGAAAATAATTTTTCCAAAATGAACTAATATCTCTATCTCAAAATCCCTACATTGTTTTGTCACTAATACATGAAAGTTTCTATCTGAATTTTTCCGTTGCAATGAACACAATGGATTTTTAGATTCTTGCACCCAAAGTATCACATATTTTAGCATGAAAATGAGCCAAAATGGCACAAAATATTTTTTTTTTACTGGCAAACGACTCATTTTTTTTTTAAGCCTACATATAATTGTGCATAGTATGACTTCACACGCTCTCAATTTTTTTCAACCCATTTGGTTGAAAACTTTTTGAGTTTTTTGCACCAACGTGAAAAAAACTACCGGGCATGGCCTTAACAGAAGCCCTAACTGACACTCCACTTCCACGTTTATCTCTCCAAGGCCTTGCGCTGTCCGAGGGCTCGTAACTACGAAAGTAAATAAATAAAATTTAAAGCGTTAATAAAATAACTGCTAATTAGTACCGTAAAAGTAACATATTACTCAACTAGGCTATTTCCTTGCATATTCCACTTTGTTAGAAGTGTACAGATGTCCGGTACTAGTCTATCGTACGCGATGATCACAAAAATATTCTGCCATTGATGGTTTTACAGTTCCAAAGTATTGTCAAGCGTGTGTACTTGAAGCTTTCCTATCACCGCTGAAGTTTATTTTTCAAGAAGCTAGTTTTTATGTGAATGCATAGGATACTTTTTGTATTTTTTTTAACGTGCTAACATTTTATGTATAGTATAGCTGTTTACACACTACAGTCATAATATTCAGTGCCGTACATTAAAATGAATACACAAATTATCCGTCTTTGTGGTGCCAACTTCCTGCCGGGGACATCACGTAACTTTGTAAGTGGTTGAAACTTTCACTACAGACCTGCAGAAACTTTTTTCGTACGTTTTATTGTTTAATTTATTGCGAGTTAATACCACAAAGTCTTCGTCTTGTTACATCCTAAACGAAACTAGATGTGTACGTTTATTTACAAGAAACATTGTCTTAAATATAAGGAAAAATTTGTATCTTAGCAACTGCACGCATGAATGTTATATATATTCTGAACATATTTGCAGGTAAGGGGTATTTTTATTTCTACCAGCCATATGACAATTCCTGTAAAAATGGCAATTTCTTAAATGTGTCAATTTACATAGTTATAAACAGTGGTGTTCAGTATACATTGTTTTTAGCATGCAGAAGAAAACGTGAAATTCTTTTTCTATGTCAATACGTAGCATATGAAATAGGTATGCCGAATCTTGGCAAAATTTAAATCGCGAGAGCAGAGTACGCACATGTGTTTAGTTTTACATCAGTATTAGCTGGTTCCTATCTGGAACGTATCGGCTAATGATAATTTGTTGGTTTTATAGAATTTTATTGTAATCTCACTGATAACTGCTATGTATAAAAACACAACAAAATATAATTTCATTGTACCTTGTTTAGGGATGTACTATATTTTCTTTCGTTTAATTATATGCGAAATGCAACCAATGAGATAATTTAGAGTTGTGGTTTTGTTGCGCAGCTACGGGGAATGACGTATTCATGATCGATTGTGCTGTGTACCTCTGAGCTTGGCGTCACGTGCCTTCTGGATGACTGTCTCGTCGAGGAAGGCGGACGGGTAGATCTCGTAGGCTGCTGGGTAGTAGAAGAACATGGTGTCCTCCCGCATGCCCAGGACGGTCCTGAAGACGTAGTAGAACAAGCCTAGGTTCACACGTTCCCTCGCGTACACGGCGGTCTGCGAACATCACCAGCAACTGTGTTCAACCTCTGTGGACGCCAGACTGTGCACATTTATGGCTAACCTCCTGTGAAGTAGGCTACACGTGCACTCTATACTGGAATCAGCGAAATATCACAGATTTGCAGAGATTTCCCAAAGATAAAAATTGTTGAAACTGCGTCTTCGGGAATCTCTTAAAAACCACATATTGCATTTGCAAAATTAACTTGCTGATTGAATCAAAATTCTCAACAATTAAAAAAAAATAGTAACAAGAATGTATTTATCTTGATATATATGGGGCCACGGTGGTCGAGGGGTCAGACCTCTCGCCTCTCACCAGGGCGATCCGGGCTCGATTCCCGGTGGGTACGGTCCCCGGATTTTCGCATTGGGAATCGTGTCGGACGATGCCGCTGGTCGGCGGGTTTTCTCGGGGATTTCTCTCCCGTTTCCCCCGCCCATTCATTCCGGCACCGCTCCATACTCACCTCATGTCACCCCTCACCAGCGCTGAAGACCTCGATGTTAAGCGCTGACCGAAATCTCTCACTCACTCGATATACGTATGCGAGATTTTACATTAAATATAACCCTGTCTTTTCTTAGTTACGCCATAAGATCAATAAAAGCATGTACTAACATATAATACATAGGTATAAAGGGGTTCGAGCGGGAACCGAACACACGACGTTTATGTGATCTTTGAACGATTCTTGCAATGGGTTGGTATTATGTATAGAACCGATATCATGGACATACGCCATTGCTTGCGACAAGCAAGACGGCAACATTCGCAAGCAATGGCGTATGTCCATGATATCAGTTCTACACACGACGTTTAGTAAATCACGCCAACTCAATAACCATTAGCCTAATACGACCACTTAACTAGTAGAGTTTCCGTGAAAGTAATTTTCCGTTGTGGTTTAACAGTGATGTAAGTTATGTTACTTTCATATATTGTTTATCTCAATAATAAACATATCGTTTTTCGATTCGGCATAATTTTATAGAGAACAACACAGTGAATCATAGCATTACTATAACTGAATTCAACACATTAAAACAACAAGATTACATACTAATAAGCATGCCTACAGTAAATATTGTAGTACATTTAAGTATAACCTATCAAAACAAACAAATTCTCATAAAAAAGATTAAACAAAAATTTGCAGTATGCTTGCTTTGGAAACGGTGTACACTAACATATTTATTACACATAGACGAAGACAACGTGACATTGTAAAATGACTTTTTTTGTCATTGATGCATTCTGCTGTTTTAAAATAATTTATATTGAACAGTATCATTTGTGCAGATTAAATGGGGAAATATGTTTACAAATTTAATATGTTACCTTAATGTGTTATTTTCCCACTTAAATTTATCAGTAAATGTTGACTGAAACACAGATTCACCAGTGAAAACCCTATAAACGAATTGAAATTGTTAAAATTAATCTGTTTCTAATTTAGAGTGTAGTGAGACAACATTTTCAACAGCCTGCCTGCTGGACTTCACAATCGTGTGAACACACTGTTCTCTAATAGGCCTACTTCTTCATTGGATGCTGCTCCAGAGTGCATCTGAGATGGATACACTGGGTTCGTGCTTTAATGCTGGTCTGCTGGAGGTCACAGAAAGTCCTAAGGGCGAGTTTCATAAATAGTGACAAAATAATAAAGTACCGCAAATGTATTCGTCTTAAAATGTCAACTTCGAAAATGAATGTGCAGAATTTTCGGATCTTCATAGGCTTATAGCTTTTAGTCTGCTCACGGCTGAGTGAAAGCTTTTGAAGAATGTCCTGTCAATAATATAAAAAAAAGCACTTTATAATGTAGTCGAATGTTAATTAGAGTATTTGAAACCTACACTCTGCGTTTATTTTGTCAATTTGTTTCTATTAACAATGGCGGAAAGTTCCAAGGAGATTAAAGGAAAAACATCGCCAAGACTTAAATTGTGCACATTTTACTAATAAATTCAAGGCCTACTCGAATTCTTTGCCGCAGAGTAATTTGTGGTGCTATTATACTCAGTAAATAAATAATAGACAAATTAAAAATATATTCTCATATAACATATGTTGTAATATGTAAATGCTGTATGATAGACTGAAAACGGAATTATATGAATGAATTTATCGTGATTTTTAAATGGTCAAAAGTGACCGAATCAGTAACGAAGACATTACATAAAAAAATGGAGTTTGTGATGAGAAATCAAAGTCTATCTGGAAATGTGCACCGTAAAAATTTATGTTTATTCTTAAACTGTATAATGTTACATAACATTTTTAAATTCAAAATTGCAGCACACCGTAGCAAATGTCCCGCACATGACTCATAAGTGTACCTTCCTGGAAACGGGACACTACCTGGTATTATTACTGAAATTTCTGCGCATGGTACACGGAAAAATTAAGAAAAAAAATGTTTGCTGGGTACAGTGGTATCTGTAGAGTGTACATGTGCATCAAGATATATATCAATAAAGCGTAAATAAATAACTTTAAATAGTAACCTAAATGTGTAGAATTACATTGGAAATTTTACTTGAAAAGATACTTGAATTTCAACAGAATTAAAACGTGAATATTATTTTTAATTCCTCGAACTAGGAATACGGTAGGGTTCTGAGTAAAGCACATCTCTAGAACGCAAAGGTTGTAAGTTATAATATTTGTCTGGGCGTGATATATTGCGTTACTTAGCTCACAAATTTTCATTTTCATGTAGGGATTATTACATTCAACGGGTAGCTAACAACACATATTTTATATTATTCATAATGTTTCATGTAAATTGCTATACGCATTCTTCATAGAAAAAAACATATGAATAGATTCGCCACATGAGAAGCACTCTCATAATGGGTGAAATAATGCAATACCTTAAAGAACGTATCGAAATCCTCGGCGAAGTACAGTACGTCGAAAAGCAGTTTGGCGTTCTCCCTGGGCCACTGCTCGTACAGTGTGAACACACGAGACTTGGGGAAGAAAGCTTCTGCCTTGTCGAGGGCAAGGAACTTTCTCACAGGATCAGCTTCCTGTAATAACACACAGAATAAAGTCTATTTAAAAGTCTTACGAAACCTACGAACAATTGTTTCAAGTATAAATTTTGTTGAAGTGTGTCAATTATGATTATGCTTGCAATAGAAAGCAGTTTCGTATTTTTAATGACCTTCATGGAATTGTGCTATCTTTGAATTCAACCATCTATTTCCGGACACATCTGAGCCATATTATCCACTTACTTATGGAATTAAACTGGGGTGTGATGAATATGTTACGAATTGTTAGTTCTTGTTTGCAAAAATAATGAATTACTGGGCCTTCTTAAATAAGATGAGTCAAAATTGCTTTTACATTAAAAAATGAGAAAAAAAATTTAAGAAGAGTAAATCCTCCAGTTGAGAGAACTTGTCAAGCAAACTAATGTTTAAATAATTACATTTTTGCAAGTTTGATTCGCCATACGATTATATACGTATACACTATACCAGTGAGTAATCCACGAATGAACGAAAGAAAGGCTGTTATACCCGGAAGTGTTCGAGGTTGCCCTCCAGCTTGTAGTCCTTGTAGATGCTGGAGAAGGAGTCGTACATCTCCGTATCATACTGCCACAGGTATAACTGCAAGATCTGCAGCTGCTTCTGCAGGAATTCAGACTTAGCTGCAGGCATACAGACACAAGATACATGCCCCAGCGTCTCTGATATCAGTTGCTCATGTTTCTTTAAGGCCATGCTAGTTAGTCACATTGGTACAAACAACTCAAACTTTTTTAACGGAATAATGCTTTGAAAAAATTCAAGACTAAGAACTGACATACAATGCACAATTCCTGCGTAGGAACTTTGCTAAATAATGCACTGTTCATTAGCAGAAAAAATATCTTGCTTGGTTTTTGGCTTATTTTCATAGCAAAATTTGTGATATTTTTAAGTGTAAAATTCAGAAAAACCATGAGGTTATTGCTACAAAAAATTACGTAAAAATTGTGATACATTTGTGAAAAAACATTGAAGGCATTCTTTGAAACGAAAATTTTGTTGCTTTAAAAATTATATTTCAGCAATTGCTGTAAAAGTACTAGGCGTGGCCGTATAGACGTTGGACAGTAATTATTCATTTACTCAGGTGTTATCGATGAGATAACCAATTAGTGTTGCTAGGAAGGGTGAAGTGAACGTAAGGATTTTCCCGTTAGCGTCCGTTATTACTACTGAAAGCTTCGCTGTGATTGGAGCAAACCTTTGTAATGTGGAAAGACGTAATAAATATTTTTTTCTCTGATAAACTATATACATTAGAAACAGCTATTATGCTAGTAGTTGAATACGACGCATTTACAAAGACGGGAGTGCGTTTGTGTTCACATCTGAGTTTATTGAATATGCATTGCAGATGTTTCTAAAATCTACCTATCCTACTGTTCATTATGCTAAAAGCAGAGAAAACTTACAACAATTAGCTTTATTATTAAATATTATACTATTTAAATGGTCCATAAATAGAGTTGAATACAACAGTACTACTTAAGCTTAGTAGTGTTTTTTCTTTAAATTCTATTGGATTAAAAAATAAATATAAATGTTTTTAATGCAGTCGCCCCTCTTTGAAGGATATTGTAAGTGACGTATGTATTGAGCTGCAGCTTGACGCATACAGTCGTTTTAAAGGAAACCGTTAAATGGGTTACGAATTCGTTTAGTTATTTAAGTAACACATGCTTCAAACATTGCGCTATCGTTTAAAAGTACAGCCTGCTTGTTAGACGCATGGTTTTGAGGCCCTCAGAAATGACATAAAACAACTTTTTCAGGCTGCTGTGTCTGGATAATTGGAAACCCGATTTGTGAAAATAGAACGATTGACAATTGTTTGAACTTTACGCCACACTTTCAAAAATAAAGTCCAATCGAAAAAATGTTACTGGAAATACACAGCAGACAGATAAGTGCTCCGCGCATAGAGACGACGTTGTTGTTGACGAGCAAGCCAGAAGCACCCTTATCATACCCCGGTTTCCAGTTCTTAATAACGATAAAAAGCTTAAGGTACAACATCCTCTTAACGTGACATCCAGCATACTGGGTAAATTGTGGACATGATATTTAAGCTAGAGTTGTATCATGATTACTGTTAAAATATTTTATTTTGCCTTGGGACAAGTTACTTACGTCTTCATGTTAATCATGTACAACTGTGAAAATGTTACTAAAACAAGTATGCCACTTTGACGGCACTAAAAATTCGTATATTACCTAATATGTATAACCTCATCGCTACATAGCGTGTTTCATCGTGCCTGGTTTTGTTAAGATATCTTCCACACTGAAATTTTAAACAGTGTGGTAGCAGCATTTTTCGATCTCTGTTCTTGTGGTTGAAATGAGCAATACGATGAACAGACGATAACTAATCTTTAACACACTTAACACAAGAAGAGCGTTCTCGTTTATTAACTTATCAACGTTACCATTAAACTTATGAAAGCTGGTTTTTTAAGCCGTATGATATAAGATGAAATTGGAAATGTGAGTTAAAAATATTTTTAAAACAATTATTTGTCACACAATTTATTAGTTACTATTCGATTTGTTTATATTTTATATAAACATGACGTAGATAAATTACTAGTTTACAAATTTTAGTTGAACGTTGACAGCTGTGTTTCTTAAGATGATAAGAATACTGAACTCGTGAACAGACAACGAAGAATTTTCGGAACAACATTATTTCTAGCGAATAAACAAAAATGAGTTTAACCAAAGGTACCGGCTAAACAGTTCTCGCAAATCTACTGACATATAATAATTCATCAAATGAAGAAGTATATTTCTTTATATCGTAAACTCTTTTAATTCTCTGAGCAAAAAAAAAATTGGAAGTATCCCCCTGAGAATTTGCGTTAAAATACATCACTGAAAACAAACACTATGAACTTTCGGAGAAGTAACTTTACCTAATATTCAGTGTGTAGTTTATATCATCCAGCCTCATGTTTTCTGTCCACTTATAAAAAAAGATACGTTCTCTTCACATGTAAGATGTTTTTCATGATTGTCTTTATACGTGAGTGAAGTGTTGAGCTGCAAACGGTTACGAATGTTACAAAGATCATCTTAGACAATTTGAATTTACTACCGTCGTAGGTTCGAATACATTGAATGTGATCTGCATTTTTTAAAGTGGAAAAGTAGTCAATTTCAAACTATATTCAAAAGAATCAATTATATAAAAAACGTGAAAATGTACAAAATATATTCTACAAGCTTGTAATTGATTCGAATCGTCCGCGAATCAGTGTCTTGGAATAGCAATTTACACAGTTATTTAGCAAGAAACAATTATTAATACATTGAAATACAACCACCATAGTTATAAACAAAAAAGCTTGTATTTAATTCCTGCTGACTATTTTTCTCTCCACCTAAAGACACGCAGTAATGTTAGCAATTTATGGAAGATTTCATAGTATTTACTAAAATACCATTACTAAATTTTACGTTCTAAGTTTTACTAAATAAAATATAAGTATTAATATGTGTCAGCTATATAAATACAGTGATAAATCATTTTTTAGAAGGTCGTGTAGGCCTTAGCGAGTAGAGATTTTTCACCAAAGAGAGACGTTCTGAATTCACATACAATCTGCCTGAGAAAAGAAACTTTGAAAACAGGCATTAACATAATTTTCCCAGACAAATAAATATATGTCTGTTTCGCATTTTAAGGCTGAAAATACTTCGTACAGTTTGTTACAGATATGTGAATATGTCACCAGGCATTAAAATCAGGTTTAAATTTTATTACAAAGTTTGCCAGTGACGGTTTAGAAGTAACGTACGTAGTAATGCAATTACGACAAGGAATGTCTGTTTCATTGTTGAAATTGCGACATGTGTAACAAAAATGTGATTTGGTTTAACGCCAAGTTCAGTATTTTTTTTTCCCACATGGTACAAAGAACTCAAACGATTTTACAACCATTCTTAAAAAAAAAAAAAAAAATCAGACAGTGTGCAGTTCTTTCTGCAATACACAACTGAATAAATATTTTCCGCAAAGATAACGCTAAGTTTACCTGTAAAGTTTTTCTATCATTTTCGCTTATTTCTGTTACAAAATTTGTTATATTTTGGGTGAAAAAATCCACGAAAACAGTGAGTGTATAATGGCAAACAGGTACAACCGCATTACAAAAACACCGCACAAATTCTTCCGGGATAAATTAGAGACGAAAATATTACGGGCAAAATGTTGTACGACATTTTACGTGCACAATGTGGCAACATTTCAAGGAGAAAGTCCCTACTTGCGCTCCACATGTGTGGAGCGCAAGAGGGGACTAACTGCAGACTGTAGTCTACAGAGCTATGTTGCCACATTGTACACATAAATCTTACTTATATAAAATATAATTTTGCATCACTTAAAATTTCCAAAAAATCGTTTGTTCGTAATTTAGCACTTTCAATATTATTATTGGTATTTTTGAAGCACTGAGACGTTTATAAGAAACTATTATGAAACATTTTATTTTTTGAAAAAAATTAGGTTTTTTAAATATATTGAAAATATAAATATACATATTTACCAACTACTTAAGATTATGTGGAGTACCATCGTATATAATTTTGAATCTTAATGTGTTCTGTTTATGAATGTCTGTTGAAAATATTATTGTATTAAATTTAAATCCACGAGAACGAAATCGCAGGCAACAACTGGTAGAAGATATGTATGCCTCGGCCTCGTCAGAGTGGCAATTTCTACATACAGATTATACTCCATCCACAGTTCTTATATCAAGTTTGTTTCATGTCTCCCGCCGCGGATATAAACAATTATATAGTCTCTTCGTGGCAAAGTCAACGCGTTTGAATACCAGAATATTTTTTTCCACAAATTTTTGTATTATTGTAACATTTTATTGTAAAAATTGCAGTGTAAGCGTAATCAGTATAAACACAGTGAGCATATTTCGCAGTACTCTATATTCAAGTAATAGATAACAATAAAATACATTTTATATTATCATTATCACTGCAGTCAATAGTGATGAATATACAGTTATCAGCATACGTTCTTCTAAAATTTCAAGTTTAAAAATCCGTTGAGTAGGCAACAATCATCCAGATTTGAAAGTGAAACAGATATGGATTATTAACAATTCTGGACCAACTAATGTACAGAAAACTAAAGAATAAGTGTCTACCTTCATAAATTGTGACAAAAATATTCAAGTGTCTAATAAACATCTCATGTTGCTGTCATACAACTACAACAAGGGTAATGGACCATCATTTTATTACGAAGGGTGGCAGACGAGGGGATGCGAATTTTTCTTAACGTCAATGCAATAGAAACAATCGCTGTTTGAAAATAATAACTTGGTGTCCTGATGTCTCTTAAATAGCTAAAATAAAGAAAATTTAAAATGCTGCTAACCTTAATAAATGTTTTATCATAAAAACTAAAAGTGTCACTAAAGAGGCTATATATATATATATATATATATATATATATATATATATATATATATATATATAATGCAATAATTGTATCTCGGACACAAAATAACTTGTTCTGGTTACATGTACAAATATATAATTAAGCATTTTGTTAGGAAAATAAAAATTTTCTGGTTGTTAACGACATGCTTCATTGTTCATACTATTTTTTAGCGATATTAATTTTTTACGTCTAAATGGAAGCATATATCAAAAATATGTTTGAAAGTTTTGTTTAAAATCGTCTTTTCCATGTTGGCGGGGTTTTTTAGGGCAGTAAATGCTATGATTTTAGCTTATTATGTAATTAAAATAATTCTGGTTAATTTATTTTTTCGTCGAAACCATATAACTTCTTGTTTTGAAAAAATAAAATTAGCTATCACGGTAAAAACAGTTTTAAAGGAAGCTGCCACACAGATTTTTATATCTGTTCTCGTTTTGGCTTAAAAAATAATTGTCGCAAAGCCAGTAGAAACAGATTCTCTTTAGTCAACAAATCTTTCCCTGTACGAAGTGTGTATATGTTTGGTTATGTATGAAAGATTGAATAGTTCTCTATACCATACATTTTCCTGTGTTTTATCTTGTGGGCGTTACAAGGAAATATCTACAAAGCCTAATGAAAGCGCATGAACACATTGTGCGTGTGGACGTGTGAGTGTGCTCCGGGCAAGTGACATGATACGTTGTAGTGGTTCGGAGACTCACCCTCGAAGAAGCGGTCGCTCTCCTCGGGGAGGGTGCGCGCCCCGGCGAGGGCGGCCAGGCAGGCCAGTAGCAGTGTGCAGGTCCACATGACTGCAGCTGAAGGTGCCTGTGTCGACAATCTCCGAGCCTCTTATAATCGCCTGATACTGGACCTGGACCCGCCCTGCCGGGTTATCTCCGCGCCTTCTTCACTCATTCTCCTCCTATTTCTCCTCCTCCGCCTGCCTGTCCACTGCCGGCGACAAGACATGTTGGCGTCGTTGACCTCTTGTGAGTTATGCATAGGGACATAACAATTCGCGTTTTCAATAGGGCGCATACTAGAATCCAAACAACTGTATGTACGAGTCTGTTTCGCAACTGGTCCTAAACTAATTTGGATCCTCCTCGAATGCGCTCAGTCAATAATAAAGAAGAAGCTGCATGCAGAGCCAATCATGTGATATCACTATGTAAGCGGGCAGCCAATGAACAGTTGGAGTCTGCACAGTACACAGATATTTTTGGAGGCTGGCCTGTAAGTCAGTGAACCCGCGAATTTTTCCGGTCTCCAGTTATGCCCCATGCCTACCGTAAATAAATATCAAATGGGGAGCGAATCGTACCCTGGATGCTGATTTATGATTTGGCACCCGTAGACCCAGAGTCGCCGGAATGAGAAGGGCAAGGAAAACGGGAGATCTCCGAGGAAACCCACCGACCAGCGGTAATGTCCGGCACGATTCCCGCGTACGAAATTCCGGGAACCGACCCCGCCGGGGATCGAATCCACATCGCCTTGGCGGGAGGCGATTGCTCTAACCACTACACCACCGCGATCCCCACGCCTACCATAACAGTTCCTGTAAAAGGACTACATACCTGGCGCATAAACGGTGTTGTTGCGAGTTACATCCCTTAATTTTTTTTTTTTACGAGAAACTGCTTAACATATTTACAAAGTGTCTAACTAAGAAAAGAACAAGTACTTCAAACTACAACACAACGACTGTGTTGTTTTAAAAATGCATCTCTGTCATTAGAAACATGATTTAGGGATTCCTAGAAAATTACTTAAAATATATTTTTTTAGTATGTTGTAATTAAAAACGTTGCCACGATTCGCAAAATGTAAATCTAAGAGCCTGCCTGGGCCTTTATTCACTAATAAATTTGAAAGATAAGCACCTACTTGCTCACAAAAATTCACACCAGGCGCTCCACGTATAGAGGCGATGCGGTTCTAGTAGAATGAAACAGTTTGACACTTATCGAGTCTCTGTTTCCGCGCCCCAAACACAGAAATTCCCATCCTATACATAGGTCTCTTAAGGTGATCGCCTGTTGCCGTGCGATGTGCAGAAGTTGCAGAACTTCGGTCGACACGAGTTTATCCTAATACTACTCAACGTATGGCGTCAATCTAGGTTCCCCAGCCTGCCGACGACCTACTGGCAGATTTAATTTCCTTACTGGGGCCTGCAGTGGTGGGAGGATCTTGAAGCTCGTGTAGTTCCTGGGCAGATGTTCTGAAGTCCTCGAGTGATTTTTAAGTCCCGAGTCAAATATTACGTGCATTATATCAAGGGCTAGGAAAAATTTGCAAGTTCAGTTACCTACATGCTAGAATCCAATGCCCTATGCATATTCAAGCCACGTCTATATGTTCATTGTCTGTTGTCTGAATGAGTATCAGGTAATGAGCAAATGGTCGGGCTTCGGTATACACAGGATAATGGATTCTAGCATGTTGGTCGTTGAACTCGCGAAATATTCCCAGCCCTAATGATATCTCGCATAGATCTCAGCGTTAAAGCCCAAGTCTTGCGCTTTTGGTGATCGCAGAGTGGCCTTGGGGTAGTATTGTTTGAAACTTCCACCTAGGAGTATGTATGAAGGGGTTTCCATTTATGAAAGAAAGCAGCTCCCGTTAAACCGAATAAGCTGGTTTACGTCCCACCTGGCCGGCTGCTGTGACCCTGGAGAGAAAGGGATGACAAAATAAATCCTTTTTCCCTGTGAAAGAATGCTGAGATATTATGCCTCTTCAGAGGACTCGTTACGTAGCGATTTCGTAGATGTGAGATAGTTTTACGGACCTTTAACAACGAGGTCTTAAGAGCCAATGAGGGTGAAGTGAGGTGAAGGGACACCCACCACAGCCAGGATTCGAACCCAGGAACACCTCGCACCGTAGACCGGCGCCTAATCGACTATAGTACGGAGGCCTGCGTTAAGCCTCGGTCTTGTCAAAGTGGTGACGAATGGACAACTAACTCGTGACTGTAGACAGGCGAGGTGGTAACCACACCTAGATTCATCCGTTTGGACTAAGTTACAACTAAACTGGCAACCTGTAAAGGCAAGCAGGCTGCATTAATAAATCTGTAATTAGGGTCTTGGCATGGCCTGCATATAAAATATGAACAATTTCGCCTTAGACCTCGGGGACAGGTATAGAACAGTCTTTGCCATTTTACCAGTAACAATCCCGTTGATCAAGTACACCCCTTCCCCCCTCTGTTACAAAGAATGACAGAAATTATATAAAATTAACTTGTCAAATTAAGGGTGCTCCCTACCTTAGATCCCTGACGACAACAAGGGTACGGACGTGCGTGTTAAATTTTACTACATGTGGCTCAGTCACCTTACCATCTACGTATGTACCGCCACTGACTTTCTCATTCGTCTCAGTACGGCAAACATAGCTTTCTTTTTTCAGAAAGTTGAAAAATGCGAGAAAGTAGATATTTCCATGCCTAAGGACCCCCCCCCCCCATACATGTCGCAAGAAACCACAATTTTTTCAAGGGTACTGTTGGCACAAAATATTTACGCGATGTTACCATCATCTCTTATTATAACCATGAAGCATTTCTCTTTTATGAGCATTTGTAGACTCTGGTTCGATTTGTCACTGTTTTGTCAAGTTTGCTGACAAGTTACTACGGAGATAGAGGGCTGTCAGTAAATATTTTTTACAGAGGCTGTATCTTCTATTACAAGCTGGCAAAATAATTGTCTTGCAGTTAATATTAAATACTGCCTAAAATACTGTATCAGGTGGTGAAACCCATTTTTCAAACATGCATGAACTTGTATATACAGAATGAGTCATGGTAGAGAATGTTATAATATACGTGTGGTTGTGATTTATAAAAAGTAAGTTGAAAGTTGTTATAGTTCGAGCAAAAAAATCCATGTTGAAATTACATCTTAAAAAATATAAAATAAAAAATTACGTAATATAAAGCAACGAATCTTTGAAGTAAGTATATAAGGCAGTTTTTTATTTATTTCACATAAGGAAACGTAATTTTAACTTCTATTTTCAGGGCGACATTACTCCCATTATGTTCACTCTACATACAAATTGAAAACTCGTCGGGACAACGGTCTTGAGATCTGACAACTATTCTCCTGCCATGGCTAATACGGGTTTGATTCTCGGTGGGATCGTCACGTATTTTTCACGTGTTGGGAAACGTGTCAGAGTTTGCCATTGGCCACTGGGTTTTCTCGAGGGTTTCCAGTTTCCATCGTTCTTTCAGTCAGTCGCTGTACCACTAATAATCTCACCTTATGAATTCTTCTGGCCGGCTGGGTGACTGGAGAATTTCTCGGATAGAGCAGGTAGCCCCTATCTTTCACCCAGGAAAAAGTTAATTCTACAACAGGTTACGAAGACCTATGTTGTTATTTTGGCCAGGAATAATTTCTGCCACTAGTTTCGCTGTTATCGTTTGAGGCTGTGCTCCAGAACGTTACTAAAAGAAAGTAAAATAACTTACAGTAATCATCTAGCAAAGCTAGATAAAATATTATTTGGAACGTGAGTGTAAATAGAAGGTTAATGGCGTGTTTACAGTAAAATTTGGAATAATACCCAGCTCTTTCCTAACAAACCACACCTATCAGTGTTACCTATACAACCCAAACTTTACATAAAAAACTGCCTATGTTTAAATAACTATACAATCGCCATAAGCAACTCGCGAACATGAATACAAAAATATAGAACAGTATAAACACAAATACTCGCCTTCTAAATACAAAATAAGAATCTTGTTACCCGCCATTCTCTGTAATCAACAAGATCACGTGTTCTCCGAGTTCATTTAAACAGACTTCAACTTCCGCCATTTTCAACTTTACTCTCTGTTACTTTTCGAAATCGGCTGTGTAAAAATTTTACTTCCACGAGATGCTCAGAACAATTGTATTGAAGTTTTTGGACATCGCAAGAGCGAGTAAGTCATAAATTCTTGAGGTTTTCGTACAGCCGAAGGCATAGTAACGTTTCAGAACGCCGCCCAGTCAGGCGAAATCAGGTATCTTTCATTTCCGGTTTAGAGAGCTTCGTGATTACGAAAACTAATTTTTTTTTTTTCGCGAATTAAACAGAAAACTGGAATGACTTTGGTTTCCAGAAAAAAAAATCAAGTGATTTATCTGTTTATCTACCCTGGCTGACATTCATTTTATTATTATTTATTATTTAGTTAGACCCCTATATAGACTCCAGCGTTGCTAACGACATAAATTATCCCTCGCCAAACTCGGCAATAAGGAGTTTGGTAAACTTACTAATTTGCGTGAGGCAGGATCCTATTCAGAGGATCATAACAAGTCACGAGGGAAAGAGAAAATTTAAACTCGTGGTACGTAGTGAGTAACCCGAGTAAAATGTTCAGGCGTTCAATAAGTCACAAGATCTACTCATGGTTACCTCGCACGAAAGTGGTCAAAACCGCAGCGAAGTGAAACTGAATGCGTAGTGTTCAAAATATCGGAAAAAGAAACACGAAACGAATATTATGTATAAAATAAATAAAATAACGTGTAATGGTAAAATGTTTAATATATTTACGACATTATGCTGAATTTTTAGGAATCCCACCATCCTAATACCCTTAACAAGGGTTCTTCCACTTCTTAACATTGGTGACCGCAAACATATGGTCGCGTGTTTCAACAAATCTAACTTTATTCCAGCTCGTGACTAGTTTTAACAGATTTTTAATTTTGTTTTCACATTCAAGCGAATCATATTTACTGTTCTTTTTATTCAGTAATACTTGCTCTTGGCAGTTTTCCCAGTTTTGTGTTTATGAAAGTACTTTATCGTTATTGGCGTTTACGAAAAGTAACCCGCTAGAGTTATCTAGTTTTTCTTGGTCCCGTGACCTGTGTGGTCAATCACCAGATATAAGCGAGATTGTTTTTGAACGCACAAAATCTCATAAATTTTCCATTTTTTTTTCAGCGTACGTTTACTTAGTTAATTACAAAATAAAAACAATAAAACCAGAGATATTTTCAGAATGATAGTTCGAACACAAAATATTCGCTGCCGAAAAATTTATAAGCGTTTATGAAGGATATGCCGTTTTTTTTATACAATTCTGTTATTGTTGCTAACTGTCGGTTATTGACCAGTTAAACATGACTTTTCGTGATCTTCAAAGGACTTGCATCGGTAGTTTGCATGTTTATTTACGTCTATGAGAGTTAATAGTACGGTCGACAATAACGTGTGATTATAAACATTTTATTTATTAAGAATGTTAAAACAAGTTAAAATAAGTCTCGAAACAAAAAATTGACACTGGATTTTACACGGAAACAGTTGTCTGTGTTTAGAAATGTGTATTGACGTGCCATGTTTTGTTGATAGTACGTACTCCGTTTTTGTGATTGATTATTCCCTACACTTTCCGAACACTGTTACGGGTTTTCACAAGTAAAGTGATAATTATTTAATATTATCTTCGATGTTGTGAGTGTTTTGTTCTTTAACCAAATTTTCCCTGTACGGAAAAAAACGTTTATAGTTTCCGATTGAACGTACAGTAAAGTCACTATTTGGAGATAACAGGAACGTAGAAATAAAGAAATGCAAATTACTTGCTGAAACAAAATAATTCACACTAAAATTACACGTCCTAGGCTTCGTCAAGTAATCCATTATACACGAGATTTGTTTGTATAATTTAAAAATTACATAAAACAATTTTATTTAAATACAGATTTTGAAGAATATTACAAAAATTCTTTGTTTTCACTTGTACATTTTCAGATCTAGCCAATGACATGCAATTTTAGTGTGAATTATTTAATATTATGAAATCAGTCGGTTTTCATTATACACCATAGGACTTTCTGTAGTAGGACAAACGCCTTCCCTAAGTCTCCTAGTTTACGCCAGCGATAACATTGCTAATATCATGTGTTTTGAACAAAGTTACTAACAATGTTGTGAAGTAGCTTGGAAATTGTTGGCAATATCAAGTAATAAACATTGTTCCCAACTTTCTGTTATTAACTTTAATATTGATAAAAAATGTTAATTACATTTGTTACCAAGATTTTGTTGAAAACATTTGCTAGTAACATAAGTTATTAATTTTAGAAAAATATTAATAACTTTGTCACCAACAATGTTTATAACATTATTTTCCCGACCCATTCTAGGGTGGTCTAAATCAAAGGATGTTGGTAACAAATGTTACTAGCAATGTTATCAGCAATGTTGTGGGCATATTTGTCATCAACATTGTTATTAACTTCCGTTCATCAGTCTTACAACTTCGTTATTAACAGTGGTGTTTCCAACCATGTTAATACCATATTTGATATCACCATTTCATAACTTCGAATTTATTGATAACATTTTTGTTAGAAACATTTTGTAATTAAAACTGTTACTGTTATTTTTTCGGTGTAAACTGGTCTTTACATTAGCTGAGTCGTATAGTACGTTGGATCGCCTGCATGGTTATGCAGTCTTTCGGTAACTTTTTCAGACAAGTTCGCCTATTTCTATATCACAAAGCTTCGTGTAACGGCACCTATTACCTGTTATATTTTTGCTCACTTTTACTGAAACATTAGGGCCTATGTATTTTTTTCGCGTTTTAAATGCAATATTACTCCCTTAAAAATATTAATAGCAAAGCTTTGAACGATAAATTTGTCTTTTATTGGTTCCCAACAATGTATTCTAAAATTACATTGGCAGTTATAAGCGTACCAATTTCTTAAAACATAATTTATTAACAGAAAATTGTTCAGAGCACTTAAATTGTTTTTATTTTTACTTGAGAAGCGTATGTTAAGTACCATAAGTTCAGTGGAAATTATGAAATCCGTCAAGTTTTCTTCCCAATGTTGTATCTTAACGGACCATCGTCAAACTCGATATAATTTCTGAAAACAACGTTTATATTTTATGTTAAGTGAAACGGAACTGGCAAAACTTAAATCAACTAAAGCATTTAGTTTCATAGCAGGTGTTTGTAAAGACGTTTGATATATGCAGGTGATTAGTTAATCTTGAGCTACGTTATGGTATAATATTTATACATCCATGACACATTTCGTTGACGAGAAAAGGTATGGGACAGGTATATTAAATTGGTAATATTTTTTACTCTCTGTGCGATTTTATTAATTTAAGGGCGCGGGCTACCGTAATTTTCATCATCATTATTTTATTTTGTATTTGTACCAGATATTTTTTTTCTTGTTTTAGACACAAAATGTCACTAAATTTGGCTCTTATGAATTTTTCTTATCTCTCATAGATTTCGCGTAATGGCTTGTTAAAGTCATATTTTGCATGTTTCCGTTTTAACGACTACACTAAAACCAACTGATATACCAAACTCAAAAAAATCACAGTGGATAAAGACATTGCAGGCTACAATGACATGCTCATAAAATTAAAGAATAAACATTATTTGTATTTTTAAAAAATATATTGAACTTTTTAAATTTTTATTTTCAGTTTCAGCAATTTTTTTAAAATTCAAATAATTTTTATTCTTAAATTTCATGAGCATGTCATTGTAGCCTGCAATGTCTTTATCCACTGTGATTTTTTTGAGTTGGTTATATCTGTTGGTATAAGTGTAGTCGTTAAAACGGAAACATGCAAAAATATGACTTTAACAAGCCATTACGCGAAAACTATGAGAGATAAAAAAATTTCACTAGAGCCAAATATAGTCACATTTTGTGTCTAAAATAAGAAAAAAAAAATATCTGGTACAAATAAAAAATATAAAAAAAATGGTGATGAAAATTGCGGTAGACCGCGCCCTTAGCAACAATATTATCGATAAGTTATAATAAAGACTATAGTAATGATAATGTATGACACAACAGAATCAATGCATGTAAATTGGTGGCTTGCCTTAGCCACGTTATGCGAGTAAACCACAGCCTATATAACATCAGCTGCATTCATATTGCTTACAAAACACACTTTTCTGCTTCTTGAGTGTAACAGGCCTACTTTCTGGTTTAACCTTGTCTCGGACTGCAGAAATTTTAGTACTAAGTGTCCATAACGCCAATATTAAATTTTCTGCATTCTTCCAAGACACACAAAAGTGTTCAGAATACGATAACTAGCATACTGTTAATATTAATCAACACGATGTTAGAGTATTGAACGTCCCTTCGACAGTGAGTTCGTTAAATGAGAGACCAATGGCTCAACCAGATCGTAATTACTAAAGAAATCAGTGTTCGCCAGCATTAAGAAACAATTACCAAATGTTTGAAGTGATTTTAGAAAATCACGGTAGACCGGTGTCAGTATGACAGGCTCGAGTACCGAACCCGGATACTCCCGACCGCAAGTCGAACGTTTTATCATCGCGACTTTCTCCACCTTAAAGCACGATTACACTTGTCAAGTACGATTTCGTTACTGTAAACTTAGTAAGCTTTGAGCTGAGCTATTGGTATCAAAAGGAGCTATCTCCAATGTGCTAAAATGTACAGTAGAAGTTATTTTGTATTTAATATATTTCTACCCACACTGGCTGGATGGTTTCGTCTTACATATTCAACAAAAATATGTATCCGAGTATCCAAGGAAACCAAACACATGATTAATGGTTTATTAGATATTTAAACTATAATTTCGGAGGTTGTCTCAATTTCTGTAATAAATTGAGATTGCTCTTTTGATACCAATAACTTCAACTACAACTATTTTTGGCTAGCAACTTCTTACTGATCCCCCACTAAAAAAAAACTTATTAGTCACCGCAAAACATTAGGTCATAATGGACATTACCAAATTTTTTTTTTGTAGCGACCACAAACATTTTTGCTGTCCCCAATAAAGTTTTGCAGTGACTAACAAAAAATTTTGTAACCACCACAAAATTATTTCGTGAGGTCCATATTGACAAAACAATTTGTAGCCACAAGTTTTTTTCTGTGCCCAAGGCACTCTTCGATTGACCAAGTATTGACAAAACATTTTGTAGCCACCAGTTTTTTCTGTGCCCAAGGCACTCTTCGATTGACCAACAGCTGCGCAATGCTGGTTGATATTGGTAAGAACTGATATTTCCTCGTGTGAAGAAACATATATTGTCCCCAACTGATGACACAACACGCCAGTAACTTAGCCTACGGCCTTCTTGAGTAACAGCAAGTTGAATGTCATCTTGCGTCATTTTAATTTTCAGCGATAGAACACATTTTTAAACTATACCATACTTCTTGAGTTTTAAGTTTATTTTATCATCACCTAAGTGTTACCAAATTCTATACCAGCACCATTGTTAATCAGCGGTAATCGACTAGGTTTGGCGTCGAATCCTTAGCTTCTGCAGCACGGCTACATGGGTTAACTAAGGTTTAGTACAAAGGATTTTTAACTAAAACATTATTCGCGTAGTTGATTGCTGACTTACGTATAAACAGATCGTTAAAACTGTATACGCTCTTCCGCGAGGATAGACGAATCGCATGAAAAGCACAGGGATTACAAAACTGCATTATTTCAAATATTTACACTATTTAAGGCATTTCTCAAATATTTTATACATGGAAATCTTTCTCTTTGATTTCTCTCTTCCCCAACTCCTTGTCCAGTGGATATGAATGCATTATTTTTTAATTAGCTTCGTACATTTTATGATAGACTGACACAACGGTAGATACTAATTAATATGAACCTACTCTGTTAAGGTATTTATATTTAAGGGTTGTTGCTCGTAAAACATGATTCAGTAGTACGGTGCGATAAGCGGGGTGGGCTGTACGTTTCGTCGACAACTGGTAGGGGACCACACTTTTTAAAAAATTTTCAGCTTTATGGGAGCCAAGCGATGTTACTGTGGCCTTGTTCAGGGCCAGAGAAGAAAGTCGACTGTCCTCGGTAGAAATACTTTTCGCCTGATGTATTTAGTAATCAATAGCGCATAATGAAATGTTGAAGGTTATTCACCAGGGCAGTCTTGCGAAGTGTCGATGTGTGGTGACAAGAAGGGAGAGGGGGGAGATGCAGTTATTGCCAAGTAGATATGAAGAACAAGGGTCGTCGGAGACCAAGGCCAAGGTGGGACTATCCCAGCTCGTGTCCAAGGCCTTCAGAGAACATTGGCCTGTCGACGCCCCCGGGTAGTGTTATCTAGGGGTTAAACCCGGCAACCTTCTGACCTGCCCGGCCACCTGGGACACTGACCGCGCTCAACAACCGTCCAACAGCTTCGTGCAACAACCACCTCCGCCATGTCTCTAGTATCTCTCTCTCTCTCTCTCTCTCTCTCTCTCTCTGTATTTTTGATTAATGCCAAATGGTGCTACGCCAAAGATCTTTGCTGTATGCGGTTGCTAAGGCATCAACACTGCGTTGTCAGGCGAAGGAGATTGCACAAAAGTAATCCTAGCGTATAACTCAGAAAGAAAAACTATCGCTTTCAATATAATTTTGTTTAAATGACATATTTCAGACTTAAGCTACTCCACTGTAGAACTGTCTCGTTTCGGAATACAAAGCGAGCGACAAATAAATTAATAAAATTGAAAAAAAAAAAAGCGACTTTAGTTTGCTACGTTAAATGCACCCATATATACAAAACAAAAAATAATTATCATGAGGGCAGTTGTAGTTTTAATGTTTAGTTATTTTTATCTACGTGCGAATACAGCAAACATGGCTAATTTTAATGGTATTCAAATCCTACTATTTGCTCTCTGGGACAAGATAGTCCTGCAATGACCTATGTCCAACATATTTCGTTTAATCATTTACTACCATTGCAATAAAAGTTTCAAAGAAAACTAAATTCCTTCTTTGGTATTTTCAGTCATGTTTGTGTACCAGGTTAAACATTTCTTGTAGGCCTAGTGCTTACCATTTACTCAGTTAAGTGGGCTTTACGTATCTTCGACAGCGAGGTTGTTAGACTATGACACACAACTTGAAACACTGACAGGAGCTGGGAGAGGAGTCGGCCATGGCCTTTGTCAAGGAACTATCCCAGCATCCTCCTGAAGCGATTTCGGGAAAACAATGAAAACTGAAATCAGGATGGCCGGAGCCGGTGATCGAACCCGGGTCCTCCAGAATGTGAGTCCAACATGTCACCGTTGTGCGGCCTCGCTCGACCGCATAACTCAGTAACTGGTATGTTTGGCAAGACTGCATTTCAACCACACCACTGTGTTTGGCCTCGGTTTTCCAAGGGTTCGTATTTATGCTGTCTGTCAGGATTTAAAAAATTAAACCTACCAAAATAGTATAAACAGCGACCCGTGGCGTTAAGGTGGAAATCAATCGCCATATTGGGTAAATTTAACTGTTGTTATTAATTAAGCTAAATTTTGTTCAATCTCGTATTACGATATTCTTATTAATATATTAACGTTATCTTTAAACTGTCTTCAATGTAAAATTTTACTCCAAACCGCAGTTTTATGTAAAAAATTAATATTAAAAACGTATTAAAAATTAAATTAATAGTTGATAGTTGCGTCTTCACAGTTTTCGAAATAGAATGCCAATTAATGGCGTTCACACAAAAAACTTTCATAACCTTCCGTGACTTGCTTGGCTACCAGCATTTTGCACATTGACATTTTTCTGCTAGATATTTTGCTTACCGGCTCATTTCTCAGATATGTTGCCTACATGTATTTACCCTAACAGTCGTCTCGACTATAAAAATGCAAATTTTCTCATATTATTATACATGTATCTTATAAACGTCAGTTTGCCTAAGAGTTGTTAATCCTACAAAGCATTTATCATTAAAATTAAAAATCTTTCCAGAAGCCCAAACCATCTATCCGCGTTTTGCCTCAAAGTTGTTATTTATGTTAATTTTTTTTTGTCATCGAAATACCACTTAAATTTAATTTATAGACCGAAGTTTAACGCATAAACAATTACTGAACGTACGTTTTATTAAAGGCAATAATATTTAAGTCGAGTGATGCATTATTTACCGATGGTTCATTACTTCTTCCCGCATCATTCACTATGCGAGCAGAGTTGGTCCCTAACTCGCTGTCCACTGTAAACAAAAAGTGTACACTTACACATGGCATGTTATTAAGAGATAAGGAAAAACTTGTACAGTATGCATAACAATATGGTCTACAATCACTATGTTACACGTCAAGCACATCCAAGTATTGTCTTGCAGATATCGATACATATTTTTTGTACAATTTGCAAGTACACATATATCGTCCCAATTTATTGTTGATATAGGCCGTTCGGAATAAAGTGAACACTAAATATTTAACCTTTGAAAAATATCACTAGCTGTTACTACATATAATTCAACATTACCGATAGTCACCTTACTGCTTGTATGGTTGGCAACGAAATAACACAACATAGTTCCGTGTTTATTCGTATTTAAATACAACAATACTGAAACAAAATCAACAGACAGCGATATAATTGCATTTCATATAGTTAATAAACTTCTTTTTTATCAAACTATATAGGTACATATCGACTGAACAATTAATCTTACACGCGCAAACATAAAGTGACGTGTCCCAGGAGGTTAGACTTTTCCCGTCGTTAGCCGTTACACGCGGAAAGATACGAATTGGCTGGAAATAGATCTTTAGCAGGGCTTTTTCAAGTGTTCACTTTATTCCGAACTGCCTATAATATGCATCCGCTGCTGATAATATTATGGGTGTTACATGTATAACTTCAGGTTTTTGGGCATAAACACCGTAGCGAATTAAGTTTTCATGTATAAGTGCAGTTGTGTCTCGTATATAGTTAAATGTCCTAAATGAAATCTCCAGTTTCTTCTCAGTATTGTGATTCTCTGGCATGCCAGTAAAGACAATACTTATCATGATGCAGATCAGTAAAACGTAGATTACAGAAAACTCGTAATATCCATTGCCGTTACATCGAGGATGACTTTGAATCATAGACCTAATGTTTGTTCGGTCATTAGTACGGTATTTTGTCTAGCAATCATACATTTGTTTTCTAACGCTACTTACATAACACACTAACTTTCAATCTAAAAAGTAACTGAAATATAATTTATAAGGGTCAAGTAATTTTGGAATATATACATTTTCACAAGGCACAAACTGTTTACAATACATCCTCGATATTCATTTCTCTTTATGTATACTATTTTCCGCTATAATAACAATGGCTGAAGAGATTGAGACGTGCGTAAACATATGCTTTCTGCTGCTCCATTTGTCTAAGGTTGTGCCCACTCAGACAAACACCTTAATATTCTCGAAGTAGTAGTTAAATCGCGACGTAACGTCCATTTTCGATCGTTAACTTGGCCATCCTCTCACGTTTCGTTTCTACTATACGACAATCTTTTGTTGTGTTTAAAGTAAGTCTGCAGTAAACTATTACTTATTTTATGTTTGTGGGTAATACTTTTTTAATTGTATGTATTACATCTTATGCTTTATCGTCGTACATAATATTTTAGGGTTACATACTATAGTTTTCCCATAATGACTTGTTCCAATCCTTGTCTTTGGAACATATTCATAGTAAGAAACTAAGTTACATTAAAAATATACTTTAAACCATAGACAAGAAATGTTACTTAAAGGTATCTCTGAAAATCATTTACGGAAACTATTTTAATTAAAAAAAAAAGAGATAGTAAGGAAAATATAATAGCAAAATTTCCGTGAGTGATTTAAAATTGTGTAAAAATAACACGTTGCCACAATTTTTGGCGTGAATGATGTTGCTACTAAAATTAATTAGTTTTACACAATAATACAAATAAATTCCAATAATTAAAAAAAAAAAATTTGCTGAAGACAGTGTATACAAGGTAAGCAGTGCTTTTACATTTACGAAATATTTATTACTTCTTTCATATCCACTCTATAGTTTTTCTTACAAAAACAAATTTTGCCAGGAACTTTATTGTGGTTGTAATATACTTATATTTATGTGTGTATTAGCCCTAGCCTGCGAGAAGTTCGAACCCAAGAACTTTTATTTTGTAAATTGTCATTGTAACGTATTGAGGTACAGTAACCAGATTAGTGTAAGAAATAAGTGCTGTCATAATTAAACATGTTTCCATCCATGAATTGAATATATTTGGCAGTATATATGGTTTCACAGGTGTTTTTCATCAGTTTTGTCGAAGAATTCAATGACAGTACTCATTGGTCACATAAATTGTAATATGACCAGTTGCGAATTAAAAAAAATAACTTTGAACGGACAGCATATGTTGTAGAAATAAAACAGTGTTTAAATTTTTTTTTCTACATCAGAGAAAGTTGGTTAACTTTTATAAGTATTTTGTAGGAAAATAAATTAATTTTACCGGTTTGTACGACTTTATACTGCATGCGTTAAAACACTTCGGTGATGGTCAAAACATTTCTTAAGATTGATCTGTCGTTAAGAAATGTTTTTAATCAATTAAAAATATTCCTCAACTTCAAAACAATTTTTGAAATATTACACGACTCAGAAATCATTATGGAATTTTCCTGACTTACGAAAATTCGTCTTGGTATGGTATATCCAACAACTATCCAAGACGTAGACGTGTTGGATATTTTATGAAGTGGTTGTACGATGAAAAAAAAAGAGTTAAAAATGATTTAGATTTTAATCTATGATTTTCGGTCTACTGAACCGGACATATCGTTACTAATAAGTAAAAATTAACTGCAGTAATGATTTTATCTGAACAACTCATTGCTATTTACATTTTATTTAAAGAAAGCAGAAAGTATTCGACACGTTCTATTTAACACTCGAAATTTCATTATAGTTAAGTCTTAAGACAGCAGGCTAAAAAGTTGATAGCTTGGTGGAAGAATATAATTTAAATAAAATTTCCCTAATTTACCTTACATCGCTTATTTTTTTATATTTTTGAAGTGTACGATGTAGGGTTTCAAATTAAGGACGTTGGACCCGTAAAAATTCAAAATTTTATATTTGTGTCATTTCCACAAATAAAAAAAATAGGTCGCGTAGTTTTAGCATAATCACCTATCTATCAAAGTCACAAACAATAGCAGTTGCGGTGCAGCCAAAATAATAAAAAATAATTAACTTGCAGAAACAAGATAATTCATATTGATACTTAATAATGTGTGCTATTTCAAGACACTTTTGTAAACACAAAACGATACGTTTTTGTATTTTTTAAAAATGATGAAAATTAGTACATTTTTTATTAACTTTGACTTTTGGCTGTTACTGAAATGTTTAAAACTAACTTTTATCAAACATGTCACAAAATGCATTATACTGACTTTCAGTTCCTGTGATTTTGAGTAGATTAGTTAATTACTTTTTGATTTTGGCTACATCGCAATGGCCATTTTGTGACTTTGATGAGTGAGTATGCAAAAACTATGGGGCTTAATTTTTTTTTAATTTGGGAAAAGACGTGTTATCTGATGTGCAAAAGTTGAACAGTGTTTGGCACAAATATATAAAAAATGAAATTTTACGGGTCCAACGCTGTTAAGATGAACATATTTTCCTACACCCTCCTCGAAGTGTTTGCAGAACTCTTGTGTTCCTAATTGTTTCGAACCGAGCGAGATGACGCGACGGTAGCACGTTAGACTCGTATTCGGGAGGATCCGGGTTCGATCCCCGGCTCCGGTATTACTGATTTCGGTTTTCCGTGGTTTCCCGAAATCACAGTATTCGAATGTCGGGATGGTTCCTTGACACAGGCCATGGCCGACTCTTCTCCCAGTCCCTGTCAGTGTATCAAGTTGTGTGTCACCGTCTATATGATGACCTCGCTGTCGACAAGACTTAAATCCCACTTACCTTACCTAACCTATTTGCTTCCTGCTCTCAGTTTCCACACGCACGACACCATCATAGAGATTTCAGTCTGACAAACTTCGGAAATAGAATCACACTTCATTATAAATTTACCTCCTGTTACTTCCAACAACTGATTCATAGACCTATGCCAAAAATAAACTCATGAAAAGAAATGTTTTCTTGTTGGAAAGATGCCACGTGCTTTGTGCCTTACATTCTATTCAACCTTCCTTAAGAGGGCGTGGCAGACAAATAAGCGCTGAATTCTTCAATTGTGATCTACAATTTTTCAAAGTCAATCTAGAAAAACTACAAATCGACAATCCTTGATAATTATATTTGCCAACTTTCTGAGCAAACATTCACCCAGAATGATGCATTTGTTAAGAGTGATCTCTTGCGCCGCAATTCAATGTGCGAGATTTCGGCGTCAGAGATTGTTCTTCAGAAATACGTTAGTAAAAAACAATTTTTGCTCAGAAAGTTGGCAAAAACTGTTGTCTAGGATTGCTGTTTTTGCTAATTGGTTTCGAGAAACATTACTATTATGCAGTCTTTACAAAACGTCATCAGCTTAAAGTAAACTGAATAATATGTACTTTAAGACGTATTAGTCCAACTGCTTGGCTCAGTGGTTAGAGCTTCTGGCTGGTGAGCCGAGGGTCCCGGTTTTGATTCCCGGCCGGGGATGTCAGTATTTACAGTTGCCTCTCTGGGTTCAGGAGCTTATGTTGTATTGTCCCTTTATATACATACTGTGGAAGACAATGGCCAACCACCGCAGAATTACCTCGTCTAGTCGCAGCGGCGTCTCGTGGGTTGTTGCCAGGTGGGGCTGCAGATAGTCGAAACTGTACACTCTCGATGGCCAGTGATTGGCTGTTTTTAACTCTTAGAGTCTCTGGGTTCTATACCCGCAAATCCTGTTGGCACAGTCAAATAAACCACGCCTGTACAATACGTTCTGCCAATAAATGAAGCAGAGCTGCAGATGTGCACGTAAGGCATTGAAACCCACTGTTGCAGAATTCTTTTCACCAAAAATCGTGGGCTCTACCAATGACCATGAAATATTTGCCGGCTACTAGATGTGTTGTGACCAATCAGTAGTAAGGGGCACCTATCAGCGTGTCAGTGGCTGTAGAGTCAACCAGCGCACAACCCTGTACAGCTCTTGACAACTGCAGCCCTACCTGGCAACAATCCACGAGCCGCCATTGGCTAGTCGTCCTTGGAAGACGTCGTGGTTTCCATCACCCAGCGACCTACGTGGTTCTAAACCTGCCTCCGGGCGGAAAACCAATCATCATCAACACGTAGCAAGCCTACGACTCCAAACACGAAAATAAGTTCTAATAAGAATATTCATGGTCTGGTCCAGTACTATATTGTATAACTTTGTAAACCTGATACGACATTTCTAGAAGACTCACTTGTGAATTCAAGAAGCCGGTTAACAACATCTTCGAAACTTGTGTTAAAGAGGAGTAATTGAGAACATTTACTACTTTTGATTAAACTGTGTTAAATATTTTAAATATTGCTATGTGGTAGTTCATGTGATGCATACATGCATTGCACTTTTTCAATCAGACATCTCTCTGCAGTCATCAATTAATTTAAGACACTACAACAGAGAATACAAAATTAAAAGCTCCAACGTATCAAAAATATCAAATGCGATAATATTTCAACGATTTTTTACAAACGCTTTGTAGAAGAAATTACTTTAGTAGAAGATAACTAAAAGTTATTAAATATATAATAATCACCCTTCTACGAAAATGGCTTTAGACAAGTTTCATGCATTCCAAAATTTATGCACTTCTTATTTTTTGTACTGATACACTTATTTTTTTAGTAGTTATATTTATTTTGTATTACGTATATACTAGCTGGTTCCTGCAACTTCGTTTGCGGGGTTTTCAATTTAATGTGATAATATTTCTGAAACAAAATATAATTGAAAAGTGCTAAACGCTGCAACATTATTTTAGGGTAATTAGTGTGGGTTTTAGAAACTTTTTGAAAAGGAAAATTGTCACACAATTTTTTTGGATACCCCGTTCTGCATTCCACCTCCCCGAAAGTATACGTTTATTTGTTTTGGTAGAAACCTTCGTGGGCGCACACACAACTTACCGACACTTTTTATCATAAAATAATTTTTTTTGGGTACCCATTCTGACCTCATTTTGACCTCTCTCCCTCCAAAAAAAATTTTTTTTTCGGTTTAAAACTTTGCAGACGCATGCACAACTCACCAAAGTTTTTTTTAGCTTTCCCCCCTAAGTTTTTGGGAGTCCCTTCTGACCCTCTGCTCTGTTTTGCCCCATTGCTCACCTCTCGAAACTTGTATAAACCTTCACGGGTAAACGCACAACTTATTGTTAACTAAATTTTTTTGTTATCATTTTCTGTCCACGTACCTCTTTTCGCCTCTCCCCACCCATTTTTTTTGCAGAAATTTCATCGCAATCGGATGACTAGTATAGAACCACATAGAAGACAGACAAACTATAATTTGTGTGATATAAGCTAGCAGTCCGTCCGCGGAATTGCCCACGTTATTTATTCGTAATAGCGTATATTTTTTCAAGTGAAGGACCTCTTTGTAACACAGATTAGTAGTTCGGCTATTGAGTGTTAGAAAAACCAAGCTGCAGATTGAGCTCACTCTGCAGTTGGCTAAGTAGCAATAGCTAAAAACTGTCCTATGTCTATCCCTGCCGCAATTAATTACTGTCCCGGACCTTATTTATATGCATAAAAATAGACGAATATGAGAGAGTATTCAGATGGCATAAGTAGTATACGTGGTATAATGACTCATTTATCTCGAGCACGACCATAAATGACTGTACCTTCAATACGTACCTTTGAAAGTTCATTAAAAGTAAATAAAATATTCTGTCACTGGGAACATAGCGGTTGTATACCCATATGTAACGATACAACTGCAGAATGTTAACTCCCCTATAAAATACTTCTCTATGGCTAAACTTGCATTTACGGATCGTCTGCTTTGAAAGGTTTACGTTAGCCTCGCCACCCGCCGGGTATTTGAGAGTTATTTTCTTAGAATAAAAACTGAGATAATTATTTACTTACTTACGTAAGTTACATTCTGAAGTAAATAAATATCTCAATATCTCAACTGGTTAGGTGGATTTCATGGGGTATATGAAAACAAATATTACGTCTTTTCCCTCTTCAGTGATCGAATTTCGCAAAATCTTACAATCACAGGTTAAACATTTGTATAAGTATCCAATTGAGGCGAAAATCTCGACGATAACCCATTTAGTCAAAACGTTATCGACGATTCATTACATTTTATTTTTCTTCTCCATCACAACCCTAAGAGTTTGGATTTTGAGAATTACTGAATTCTGTTTGCGGGCATTTACGTATTCATCATCATAAAACTAAAAACCACTTCATACTTTGACGGGTTCGATAGCTATCGCGAATTTACGTAAAACATATTAAATTTGTTTTCATCCCCTTAGGATTAGAAAAATTTCGAAAAAAAAAATGGCATAGACGTTTAAGGATATTGTATGGGCGTCTCGTTTAAGTGGAAACTATGACGATAGCCCGTTTATTTTAACATATGTAGACGATTAATTAAAAAGAAAAACATTCATCCGGTGTCATAACTTTTTGCCTCCTTAGATGTCAAATTCCGAAAAATCAATAAACTGCATTTCAAATATTTAAGTAAAAGTTGATCTTAAACAAAAAATCATGTCGATATCTAAAAATTCTGTGAAATATATACATGTCGATCACGAACTGAAAATAAATTTTACATTTTATACATCTTTGGAGTCAAATTTGGCAAATTTCCTGAAATATTTTTTCGGTCTTTACGTAAACATTATTCTGAAGAAAACAGCACTCCGATATCTCGACTGGTTCAATAGTTATGGAAGAATAATCTAAAACACATTTAACGTCTTTGCACCCCCTAAATTAAAAACTTTCGAAACGTCTTGAAGTCCTGTGTTATATATCTGTATACGTATCTAATTGAAGTAAAAATCATGACGATTGCCCATTGGGTTCGAACTGTACAGACGATTAATAAAAATAACGCATTTTACATCTTTTTACTATTAGGGAGTCGATATTTGTCAATCGAAAAACTGTTATTTGTTTTTAGAAATTCAACCATTAAGGGGCTGAATAGACCTGAAATGTGTTTTCAATTAATACAGAGTTACTTTTCTACTTCAAAATGATGTTGATGTGAATTCCCAAATGGCAGTTATTCGACTTTCCGAAATTCGATTCCCAAAGAGTAAAAATAGAGGAAATGTGTTTTTTATTAATCATCTGTACAGCTCGAACCCAATGGGCTGACGTCATGATATTTACTTCAAATAGATACGTAGGCCTATTCAAATATAAAGCACATGATCTCAAGATGTTTTGAAATTTGATAGTTAAAGGGGTGGAAATACGTGAAATGTGTTTTTGATTATTCTTTTGTATCTACTGAACCAATTGAAATCGAAGCACTCTTTGCTTTATATTGATGCTCATATAAACATACAAAGTAACATTTAAAACATTGTCCAATTTCGGCCCTAAAGAGGTAAAAAAAAGGTAAAATGTGTTTTCGATTCACAATCTATACATATCGACCCCATTGTATTTATATATCGACATGATTTTTGTTTGCAAATGATGCTTACTTAAATACATAAAAAGCAATTTCAGGAATTTTCGAAAATTCCCACCTTAGGAGGTGAAAAAGGGTGAAAAGTGATGAAATGTGTTTTCAATTGATCGTCCATATATCTTGAATCCAGGGGAGGGGGCTATTGTGGTGTTTTTCATGTCCAATGGACACCAGCAAAGTAGTCTAAAATACTATTCAAGGGTTTTTCTGAATTCAGTCTCTTAGGAGGTTAAAATACCTTGAATGTGTTTTAGATAAATCTTCGATATTTATGGAACCAATCGAAATATTCCGTTTATTTTTGCTTTATGATGATGATTAAGTAAATGGCCTCAAAAAGGTTTTTGAAATTTTTCAAAATTCGAACTCTTATTACCACGTAAATTACATATTTCATTCGGTTATCATCTTACATTAAAGAGTCTGTAATTACACCACAGCGTCAACTTTGCTGTGGCTATAAATAATGCCCAGGCGAAGTCGCTGTTAGTGGCAGGGACAAACGTAAGACAGCTTTCCGCGTGGACAGCTATAACTACTTGTCCTGCTGCAGAGTTAACTCAACTAGCAGATTTATCTATCAAACACTTGATGACTGAACTACCTGTCTGGTGTGCAAATAGGTTTTTCAGTTAAAGTAAATATTATTTGCTATGAGTAACATACGCGAACAAAACCGCGGGTGCACTCCTAGTTATTGAAAATTTAAGTACTAGTGGTTTTATATAAATGTTTGTACAAATTCAGTAGACTTTAAATATATTTGTTTAAAATACATAAATACAACATTTAATATATTAAAAATACGTGTTAAGTTACAGCTTTTAGGCATCTGTGAAATACGTCTACGCATAGTAGTTATCGACACAGTGTTCATTTGTATACATTAATACCTTCGTCGTAAAAACATACTAATTTACTTGTCATGATACGTAGTCAAATTAAAGTGTTTCAGTTTTCACAAATTTAGATTAACTGCTGCTGCAAAAAAAAATTGCTTGTGTAAGTGAAAGCTCTTGCCGTATAAATACTTGGGGTGGGGGTGGTGTGGACTGGAGGTCAGGCACCTATGCCAACAGTCTGAACTTTCAAGTGCAACCGAAAATGTTTTGCTTCGGGGAATACATACATCATTATTATCATTGTATGTTATTTGAAACAGCGCGACAGATTTTACCATTACTGGGATATACTTGTGGAATTACAATAATTTTTTCTAGATTTTACTTTAAATAATTGCACTTGTGATAAAGACACAAATCGTACATGATAATATGAATTGGATTTGTAGAACTTAAGCATGTATACGCAGTTACATATAATTTAGTATATAGAGTAAAATCTCGTTCTCTGGTCCGAGAAATCAGACTTAAAAAATTTGCAATTTTAATCACTAACTTAAAAACATCATTGTTGAATAATACATACGCGTAGTCCATAAGTGCTGTAAAAATATACTTTGGTTATTTGTATTTTACTTGTAATTTTGTTAGGTACAATTTTGCCTTTAGCAATTTCTGACAACGGATTTTATTAGATATATATGTGCAAAATTATTATAAACTGATAGTGACAACCTTCTCAGATGACCTCGCTTTCGACGAAACGAAAAATTAGGGTTTTTCATTTGGCGATCCAGAAACGTATTCTTTGTCGTTAAGAAATTTGCGAAAAAGCTTTGCTTAGTAACGCAATAATTATACGGGCACGTGAGACTTAATGCACAACATCTGTATAATCAATAAAATATCGAGTCAGGAAGAAAATATTTTGTGAAAGACGGACTAAAATCGGAGATAATGGGCAGACGATGCTAATGAAAATGAACCTAGTATCATACTATGTGTCAGAAAACAGCTGATATTTCACATTATTATAACCAACAAAGTATCAGTTACTGGATCCCTAGACGTTATGACACATAACTATCATGCTTTAAGACTCGAGTTAGTGTCCCGAAAGAAGGTTTACAAATTACTGCATTTTAAAACAGCCTTAAATAAACAGCGCAAACCAATTGTAACACACGTGTGCAGATAACAGTATCGGAGTTATTATGAAATTAAATTAATTGATATAGTTTTCGCATTTACTGCATCTGTATAACTATCGCATAATATTAACAAAGTGGCACTAATATAGTGTTATTTTATGAGTGATTTTTCTATCTTAGTTCATGATAACATGAAAAATATTGACGGTAATAAAAGTACAGTTTCATGTCGCCCGTCTTTACGACGAAACAACACAAACATTGCTGGTAAATTATAGGTGCCGACGTTTCGTGGAAACCTCTGCTCTTTGTAGGTAATCTCACCAGCTTCATAAACTCTACAAAGCTTTGGTAGCATACTGAATTTATTATAATACAGCTACTTAATATTGGGACAGATTAGAAAACATTCGCTCACATTCTATATTGTATGATTGCCTGCCAAGGAAATAATGCTGAGTCACAGCTAAGCAAATGGCAGTCTATACTGGTCATAAAACAATGGAAAGTCAGGTTTTGTAGTCTAGTTCAGCAGAAACCACACTAGGGTCAGTATAATGGAAAATAAGTAGCGTATGAACATAACGCTCGAAGGCAGGATATCACAGCATTGAGATGGCAGGCTTCTGAGCTGGGTACCCAAAGATTTATGCGAACCTGAGAGGCGGAATGGGAAGGGTCGTCTGCAAGGTGTTGAAAGGGCTTGCAAGAGGAGGGATAGGGGTGGATAAATGGAAGTGTTCTATTCCCATATGTAGGGATTCGGGTTTGGCCCCGCGGGGAATCGAACCCGGATCACCGTGGCACTTGTTAATGTCGTGTTTTAATCCATATAATACGATAACTAGAGATAGCCAATATAAAAAATTCTTTAATTTGTCAATAGTTTATACGTTTAGCAACTAAGTACAAATGCCTGATAAGAAAGTAATTCAAAATGACACAACAAAATGCATCTGGGTAGGGGTCATTCCCAGTGAAAAAAATAAATTTGTGTCTACAAACTTTACAGATGAAATGTGGATATAGCAGGATCTTTCGAAGCGTTTAGATTTTAATTTAAAATAGAATTTATGAGCTACAAAATATTTTACAACCTTCCAGTACTGAATGATTATCAGTATCCGAGTAGTATACGCTTCTCTGTATTTATAATTTAACGTTTGTTATTTATCCACGTGTGAATTATAATTTGAACGTTTCACAATGAAGTTCACACTATATCAGCAGAAAATTATTTACGAAATTTTTTGCAGTACCTAACCAAAAACAATGCACTCAAATTCAGTTTACAATATAGCTGATAAATTTACTAACAAATATTACAGGTTATGTTTGACGTTAATCCAGAGATACGAGGACGGAGAGTTTTCCGTTACAAGATATGAAGTACCAACATTAAAAAAAGTAAGTTAAACTCGAATCGTTTTTATCAAACCTAGTGTAAGACGTTACGTTACGCTTGGAGTGTTTTTTTTTTTTTTTCAATACAAACAATTTAAGTGAGAACTTCACCAACATAGGTCAGTAATAAGAAAAAAATGTAATAAAAGCTAGAAGCAAAGTTTATTTACTTCTCTAGGCGTTTTTGTAGACACTTTAGTAATCGATCATAATTTAAGTTGTAGTGTTTAGGTACTTGGAACGGTAGGAAGTGACTCCATTTAAATTTCAGATTAATTTTTTCCTTGAAATTGTAAAGATTAAAATGCAGTTATTAATTGAAAATATTATCAGCTTTTTTAAACGGTAGCCCGACCAAGAGTAAATAAAATCCGTTATTTAAATTGAAGAGAATTTCTCGGAGAACCCTAAACGTTTGTAGACATCATAGTAATACAGCAAGAAAAATATAGATTTAAGTTTAAACTACTTTGCGTGCGTGTGTGTGTAGTAAGATTGTCTTCAGCAACTGACTTAATTCAAAGAGTATATTTACTTCGTAGCAATGAGACTGTTTGAAGTGTATCAACTAGTAAACAAAGTAATTGGCTTTAAACAGTTTTAATGTCTTCTTTTCTGCCTGGAACAAACAATTTTCAGCTTGATATTTATCAATTTATATATTTCACATAGTAACTGCAACATGGCTTAATGAACGCAACTTAACGTATGATTGCTGTCATAAATTTGCTAAAACAAAGTAAATAAGTAGCTAAAAATTATATTATTTGAGATATATTTTGATGATTTTTTGGTAACGCAGAAGGCGAAAGTACTACTCATACATATGTTTAATATATGACTAATAGTGGTATATGTAAAATGTTTGCACTATTTTTGTCTGTTTTTATCTTTTATTTTTTCAGCTCACACACATTATTACGCATATTTTATTGATTTAATTAAACCCAGTAATTTTTTATAGTTGTAGGGGTAAAGGTATTGAAGAGATAGAAGTCATATTCAATTTTGAAAAAAAGTTTATTTGTCTTCAACTGCAGCAATACAGACAGAATCTCAATGTCATAGCTGCATCACATTTTTGTGAGGTATTCACGCAGCAGTGTTGGCATACTAGTGGTGGTGAGCGTCCGGCACCTGGTTGATGTCACTGAGGTTCTTGTGGTAGATGCGCACCTCCTTGCCGAAGATGTTGGGAACATAGAAGTCGTACTCGCTGCGCACCAGCTTGTCGAGCGGGAAGCTGATGGGGCGGGGGTCGGGGAACTTGACGTTGTAGGAGGCGCCCAGCAGAGGGAAGGAGCCCAGTTCGTAGGCGCGGCGGTCTGTGGAGTCAGCCTGCTCGTAGGGGTAGATCACGACGAGGAACTCCACTGGGAGACCATGCTCTTGTCCCTTGGGCAGCAGCAGGTGTTGCGGGAAGCCGTATGGCCGGGCGAACTGCGGAGGAAACCACTCAGTCTTAGAAATACACAAGTGCAGACATTTCAGAATGCATGCATTCATTCTAAAGTCAATTTCGTAAAAGGACGGTAACTACACACTTAAACAACTTTTTACTTTTAGGTTTTAATAACGTGATTTCTCTTAAGTACATAGCAAATTAATGTCCGAACGGGACGGTTTGCGGCTCAGGGTAGATGAACACGGTGGCCATCATGGATGACATCACGATGGCCGTCAAACCCTTCCCTATTAATCCTCAGAAACCCAAACGCACACTAATACTATGTTAATAGCCCATATCACTTATCATGATGAACTTTTCCTTCAACACTTGCTGAATCAACTTATTAGCCAGATTTATTTGAATGTTTGATAATAAATACCTTCACTTGCATTACGAATATTATGACTGTGTAAGTAATGCGTTATTATGCAACAGCCCTTCGACTTTTAATGAAAACCATACAATACTCAATGACAACCATGTTTTAATACACTCACAATCGTTATTTTTAATAACTCTGCTGGGTATATATATTTTTCCAGTAACTCCCATGACTATTCAGTTGTTATAAAAAATTTGCATTTTCTCAATAAGAAGTGAAACATCGTCTTAATTTATGCACACAGAGTCTGTAAAGGTAAACTATGTCATGGGCTTATGAAGGTCTTACTTTACTGTCAACAGACTATGGGTAAGTAGGGTGCAATATCTCGCCGTCACAGTCCAACAATCGCAAGTGCGCGAAACCTAATTCCTTACGTTGGTGTTCCTAAGATTCTTAACTTAGACACGAAATCAAATGAGAAAAATTTATCTGACAATGCTGTAAGAATATCGTTAAAAAGTATCTGATTTTACTTAATGTTACTCATTGCAAACCTGTAGCTTCAAAAATTAAAATTGAATTTTGATTACAGATGTTAAAAAAAAATATTTGCATCGAGCAAGACGAGAAATGTATCGCTAGCTGGAAGACTGAAATGCGAGTACTGAATTAATAATGCGTTAAGAAGAGTAATTGCCATTACCCTGTCAATCTTCAGGGGCTCCTTGTCTTCGAAAGCAGCTTCAACCTTGTGCCAGAATTCATGGAAGGAAACTGGTTCGTGAACAGCCACATTGGAGTCCGCACACTTCCTCTCGATAGTGCTCTTTCCGGATGGTACTGAAATCACGTCAACATGTTTTCCGTTATCTTGCGGCAGTTCATTGGCAGGCCAGTCGCTGCACCTACAGAGTACAGTGGTCGACAGACCTAAGAGCAAGACAGGAGCAAGCCTACCCCAGCCAGAGATAGATAATGCTCCCTCCAGACGCATTTGACCAGGCTAACATGAAGTTGGGACGAAATCAAGTCAACAACGTGATCTGACATTCTAAACGGGAGCATTTATAGAAGATTTAATTTGGGAACGGTTAAACAGTGCAGATATTGCAGATATCCACATTTGTTATTATCACAAGTAAACCACGGGCATTTTGAAGTTTTACATCCCTGGGTAGGTGATTTAGGAGGAAGAAATTAAAATATATTTATTTATGAGTTGTTGGAGAATGTTCGCTATGAAGACTCTCACAGGTCTTATCAATAGTCGAAAGTATCTTAGGACAGTTCGTATAGTAAATCCGCGAATTTCTAGGAAATGCGAGAAACTCCCTCGACAACAGTGTTAACATTCGTAACGTATTAATTGGCTACAGTTGCCTGTTGCAAAATGTACTTGGGGTAAAACGAGCAGTGAAAATCCGATATAATACACAATCTCCAGGTAATTTCAGAAACAACGAACATTATAAGTTTACAGTCAATTTGTTAAGATATTTCGTGGACTAGGACAGATAAATCATTAATACACGTACCAGAATGTTTGTATCGTACTTCTGGTAACTCAAGCTGTTCATCGCTTTCAAAATTTTAAATGTCTTGAGCTAACTGTGAAATTTCTGGCTGTTTGATTTTTTGTTGTGATACTCTGGCTCAAAACTTGGCAAGTTGTGTTTCACTTTGTAAGCACTATAAAATAAAACTCTTTTATTCCATGCCTGTGTGAACAACAGGTATGTAGGCCAAAGTTTACCCGCAGAGGACAAAGTTTCGGTAGCCTATTATTGACGTACTTTTGACGATGGTCCTGTCGATCTCGAAGGCGTAGAAGTTCCTCCTGTTGACGGACAGCGGGCGTCCGTAGCTGTCGTACTTGGGCGCGATGTACACCTTGACGACGGCGTCAATGTCCTTGTCGCTGTTGACGGAGATCTTGTAGTTGAAGTGTCGGTGGTTCAGCCGCTGGTTCCTGGCGTAGATCTCCAAGTCTTCCTCCTTGTAGTACGAGCCGTAGAAGGCGTTCCTCAGGTCGAAGTCGAAGTAGTCGTAGAAGGTTGTCAGTTCGCTCACGTCCACGTCTTCGATCTTCACTCCAGGCAGGATCAACTGGAAACAAAAGAAGCTCACTTCTTGACTAACCGCCCCAGGCACCTGCACACTTGCATGTATCGACACTACCGAATATTTAAGGGAGAGGGATGGATACTATTTTCTCTTTACTTTGGTTTATCCTAACTTCTGTTTCAAACAAAGGCATACACAAAATCATTTTATTGAAAATAAATAATTTTTAAGCATGTAAAACATTTGACTGATGTTTTAGAGACTTGTTAAATTATTTCAACCAATCAGCACACATAACCAGTGATTATTTTAACACTAGTTTCACACGGTAATCTAATAAGGAAACTACATTAACAAGAAAAATATATTTCTATGACTTGACTCAATCAAAAATTTAATGCAACGCTTTTAATGCTATTGAAAGCTCACCAAAAAGTTACTAAATATGACGTCTGTAGCTCGCACGTAACATATACGCTCAAAGTAAAAATTAATTTCGTGTATGAGCCTATTGCTTAAATAATAAAGGTTTACTGAACTACAGTGATAAAGCACTAGTTCCACTCACCTCTTCTCTGGTGTACTTGGGCAGTTTCTCGATGTACCTGTAGTAGAAGTCTTCGAAGAACTTGTAGATAGCGAAGTAGTATATCGGGTCCCTGAGAGCGGTCTCTGGTCGTGACAGCGCCGATGGGGGAAGCTGCGTCATAGGGAAATGAGCCAATTAACTTTTTTACGATAACTTGTCACAGATTTCAAGCACTCTGTAGTGTATATTTAATTATGTACTTTAAAGGAAGAACGAGACAGCAATCAGAATATTTCAAGTAAAAAGCCTGATGTGAATCCAATTAGTTATTCTAATGCTTTTGGTATCCAATGATTAACTACACAATATTAATTATCAGTATAGTTTAAACAAATTCTCATTAAAAATCTTGAATAGATGCAGAATGTCCAAGAAAGACGAAACAACACGTATGGGGAAGGTACCGGATGGCATGGTACAACACCCAAGATCAGATTCTGACTGGGCGTCCTTAGGCGTCTGTCGAGCCACGGATGAGAAACGAAATGAAGCCCAACGGTTGAGAGGAGACGGAATGCGAAGGTTGGGAGAAATAATGGCAACCCGAAAAAAAACCTAATGGTTAATGGCAACGTCCGCCACGTTTCCCGTGATCCGACCCCACTGAGAATATAACCAGGGTATCAACGATGGGCGAATGCTCTAACCACTGAGCCAACCGCTGCTCCTTAATGTTTTTATAAAACTGATTGGGTAGACTGACCATTCATCATAATGTATGTTAATATCGTTTCACAAAATGGAGAAGGCTCTGTACACCGCACTAACTAAGTTACTAACAGTAGGCATGTGTAGTTTCGGCAATAAGTGACCAATGTATCACATATAATATCACATTAAAAGGTTTAATATGTTTCTGACTCTGTAGATCGAAGCCTTAGTATGACGATGTAGGTTAGGTTTATCCTATATACCAACTTCTGTTGTGACATTATTTGACATTCTCAATCGAGCTAGACGTCTCATAAATTGTACACTTACGCTAAATTCTGCCCATGGGTCGGCAGAGTGTGAAATGTGGTGAAGTAGCTCCTTCAGGTATGGACCATAAAGATTCTCGTTAGGATTGTCTCCGAAGAAGTAAACCAGCTCACCCAGTACATTTATACCTTCGGGATAGGCCAAAGGAATCTTCGTACCGTTAACCTGAAACATAACCAAAAAACATAGTGAGTAAAATGTGGAAATGGTGACGCAAGTGCACCACGAGGACTAGTCATTCATACTAGGTAAAAAAAACTCTTAATTCATTTTTTGTATAATATGATATTATGATTTTTTCCTGTTTATGCATACTATTTTTTTTTTACGTTTCTCCGAAACATACATAATTTTCAAGCTATAAAGTATCAATTATACCTATAGCATGCACTGTCAGATTACGTAATTATAACAGGAGTTTGGTAAACAAAGCAACATATTGTTAGCCCTTGTTAGTTTAACAGGAGGTATTGATTTTAAAATAACGTGACAATTTGCCATAAGTAAAAAAATCCAGGAGAAATTTAAAGGCAATTACAACGTTAAAAATATCTGTTTCTGCGGATAATTTGGTTTGCTGAAAGTTTTTTTTCAATATCTGTAGATAACTGTAGCTGGTATTTAAAATATCCAAAGAAGTTAATTAATTGAAGTTGCAGAATTCTAAATGGAAACCAGTGAGAAGATACTTACATCGTAGACAAATCCGATGTCGATGGCTCTCCACAGGTTGTGGGTGTAGTACTCGATATCCTTGAGCAATATTTCCTCAGTGTCACGTACAGGTGTGTAGGGTTGGCGGGGAGTTACACTCTGGCCATTGGAGAACCTCAGACGGGGGTAGTAACCGGGCTGCAGAATAATAATACATGTCATTCGGGATAAAGTGAGCTCCAAAAATTTAACATTTGAAAAATATCACTAGCCAATACTGCATATAAGTTGCCTTACTTCTTGTCTAGTTGGCAGCGAAATTACGCAATACATGTAGTTCCTTGTGTTTTCCTATTTAAATACAATACAGAAAAAAAAATCAACAGAAATCGACATGATTGTGTTTTATACAATTAATGAACTTTTATTTTATTAAGCTATATCGTTTCATACCGACTGCTCAATTTATCTTACACGCGAAAACATCAAGTGACGTGTCCAGAGAGGTTAGCCATTTCCCGTAGTTAGCCGTTACGCGAGGAAAGATACTAATTGGCTTAAAATGGAACATTAGCAGGGCTTTTTTCAGTGCTCACTTTATCCCGAACCGCCTATACATTGACTAATGCTTGCTTAGAGAAAACATTCATCTTAAAATAAACGTTTAAATATTGGTGAAACGAAATTAAAAACTCATGTAAAACACAAAGTCAAGTAGACGGCGGAATACGTTCCATAGAAAGTTCAGTACTATTATGATTTAACCAGTTAAACGACTTCACAATGAACAGCCTGAACTAGCCAAATCATGGAAACATTAACTTAAGCACTGTTATCACTTCAGACAATTTCGGTTGAAATGCGAGGTGAATTGGACATAGTTATGCAAAAGTTCCTAAGCCAAAAATTTTCACTTTTTACAAAAGCGACAGTTATATTTACGTTTTTTTAGTTTTGTATATATATATAGTATAGTGAAAACAATTTCTACACACGTACGGAACTGTTTTACGAATTTTGTTCCATTTTAGGATGCAAAAATTAATACTTGCAAATTAGCATGAATAAGAGACCGTGGTTTTAGGTAGCAAGATGCCTTTGTTGTTGAAACGAACCAGAGGAGTGTCCTTCGTAATGTAGGGCAGCTCTCCCAGGTTGTTGCTGAGTCTCTCCAGGACGAATCTGGCCAGCAGTTGCCTCTGGTAGTTGAGGAATATCTCTCCCCTGCGGTCGTGGTACTCTTCGTACTTGTGCTGGTTGAACCAAGCTGGGAATCTGCGTGAGAACTCTACGTTCAGAGCGTTCAGAGCCACGTCCTCGGTGAAGTAGTACACGCTCGTCTCTGGGTCGTTGAGGTAGTCGTAGAAGCCGGTGTAGTTGTGGTAGATGTAGTACTTCTTGTCTTGGTTGTCCGACGACAGGCCTGTAGCACCACGCGCACAACTTGTACAGTTCGTTTTGAAGAAAGACATGCAAGTGCGCCTTACACCAAGGAATTCGTTTTTAGTGTAAGAATTGCTTATAACAAAACAAATATCTGAAAGATAACTGTGCTAGCTAACAGTTTTATGACGAAACCAAGATTTCCATAGTGGTTTATCTAGAAGATGCAGTTTATAAAATTAATATATTTATAGTTTTTACCATCTATTTTGGATACAAATTAATGAAATAATGTCCACATTTAACTCAGAGTATGAATACAGGGTTCAGTGATGAATGAGTAGTTAAAATATCATTAATAACAAACATAATTTCTCTCAGGAAAGGGTGATCTAGTCTCATAAGTTTCCACTTCCAAGTTTCTTTATAAAACTGTCAGACAGAAATATGTACAGTAAAACTCCCTTACCACAAATTTTCTATTTAGATGGGCAGTAGCAATAGAAATTTGGTGTACAGGAAGACATTACAGATAGAAACAGTGGTTTAGAGATTCGGGAAAAAGGAAACAACCATCACCTGTTTTAAGAAACTGTACCAAAATTCGTCTATAGTGATACTGGAAAACTATGGGAAACCGAAATCAAGATGGGAGGTGCCGAAATCGGACTCATGTTATTCTGAAAGAGAAACGAAAACTTTACCCACTGCACCGCCTCGTTCAGTTTCATTTCCAGGTATTTTTATCTTTGTAATTTGGATTTGAGCTGTACCGTTATCTCTGTCTGGCTAAACTTCACTCATTGTCGTCCACAGTACCGGCTATAACTCGAATACGAACTCAGATTACGTTTAAAACGGCAAAACTAATTAAGGCGTAGTAATGACATTTTAAATAGGCAACAAAGCAAAGTTTTAGTGTTGAATACTGTGTTAGAATAGCTTCTTTTTTTGTTAATAGTGTAAAAAATCTGGGTTCGGTTTGAGTTCTACGTCTTATAAAAACATTTTATTTAAGGTGTGAGGGACATGATAAATAAGCTACCTTTTGAGGGATCTCTATGGACGTTCCTGTACGGCTCAGTTACTCTCGTCATCGTTAATGACAGTTATCAGAGACATGGCAACCATACGAAGATACAAGATTCCAACGTACTTCTTATTTTAGCGTACTGAGCTTTCTGGATCACCTCCTCGTCCACATACAGGTATGGGTAGACCTCGTAGCTTGGTGGTATGTAGAAGTCCCTTGTATCTTCACGGGACTCCAAGGCAGTACCGAAGGCAAAGTAGACAATCCCCACATTGAAGTTTTTCAGCAAGTACACAGTAGTCTGCAAAAAGTACAAAGATTCATGTGCGACAAGGTTATAGATTTCTGGTACTCATTTATTTTGAAAAATCCCCTCGGCGAACCTCAATGTTGTTTAACACACATGCCAACCCTAAGGTCTTTGAACAATTTTATTTAAATATATTTTACTGGATTTGTGTGGTCTCTTCGTTAGTTATTATGTTATTATTTTACTTTAATTATTTAGTTACGTATTTTTTATTTATGACTAAAGTTGAAGGTCTGCGAACTTTATAAGGCACGAAATTGTTAAGAAGCCAATATGCTTAACTATCCTTTTGTGAGAAGAGTTATTTCATAATGACAACATTTTTTAAGTTATTTATTTTTCTAGAAGCCTTAAATAAAACTGCTTATCTGTACATCTTACAATTTGTTTTAATAATCGTGCATATGACATTCTTGGAGATTTTTACGATAGGAAAATTATTTTTAGTTTTACTACTGTCACACTTATTAGTGGTTAAGTAATCAAAGTAGTAACTTGTTTAGGAAGACACGGTATTCTCATATTAAATAAATTCTTTGTCTCCACATGATTTAGTTTTAAGAGAAACTTAATAAAAAAAATGGCTAGTTGGGATCAAATATGATAACTTCATTCCTCCAAGGAACGAATTAAGCCCGTAACAGGTCTGCTTTACCTAGAATGCTCACGAAAACTGGTTTACCTTAATAAGGGTTTCGAAGTCTTTGGCATAACGGAGCAGGTCATAAATGGCTTCGAGTTCTTTGTTGCCATGTTCTGAGAAGTGGTTGTAGATCTCATCCTTGGGGAAGATGTGGCCTGATTTCAGGTACTTGACGAACTTCTTGACGTTGGCAGAGTCCTGGAGGAACACATGAACACACATCACAATGTGATTGCTGGAAACGCAGAATGAGGATAATCATGACACCAACAGAGAGAGAGAGAGAGAGAGAGAGCTGGTTCACAGTACCTCGTACTTGTCGATGTGTTCCTCGAGCCGATAGTTGTCGGCGTAGTCACCGAAGTGCTTGAAGAACTCCGGGTTACGAGGGCTCTGGAAGATCTGCAGTATCTGCTTCTGCTTGGCTAGGAACTCCTTGGAAGCTGCACAAACAATAGCGCAACAGGAATTTTTAAATGTCTGCCCAATTTTTATTGTAACATACAATAGATTCGTGGTAATAAAGCCTAATGTGGGGGCTAGTAGGGCAGGATATACAAAAATCCAGATTAAACAGCGGACAAATATATTTGAATGCGTTTCAAGTGTAAAAATAGAGCAGATCAGCATGAAATATAATTAAATTAACTACACAGATTTGGTCACATAAAATAGTACTGCATTCTAACAAAATATAAACCTATTACTGCATTTTAATTCATAAACAATAAATAAACCTAGTTAAAGAAATTATGAGGATAAATAACTTTTTGGATAATGGGCCGCGTGTTTAGCAAAATACAAAATGCAGACTCTCCGGCAAATAAGTTCCCGATTTTGATAACCACAATATCGTAACAACTTCAATTATTGTAACTCTAAATAAACTTTGCTTGTTTGGTATTATTTTCATATTCGGCGTAACTATACAGAAAATAATTGCTTATTTTACCTCACCAGTATGAAAATAGAACAAGATGATTTAATTTAGGATTTAGTTTATGTATTAAGTTACAATGAAGACGCGTGGAAAACTTTGCATATGTTAACTAACTCGTATTGATCGCAAATCTCTGCACAATTTTCATGCTCAAGTACAACTTGCTGTAGACTCCACAATTTTCCTTTTCTTTAAAAGGAAACACTGACACTTTTGTAATATATTTGAAATTCACCACAGTGTGACATCTACGGGAGTAGAATTCTAAGTTTTTCAAACAAAGACGTTCATCAAGTATAATTCCAGCAATTAATACTATGATCAAGTAAAAACATTTTATAACTAGATACTTTTTCCGTAGAAAGAAAATTTGCGATTTAAACTTGCTGCTATTTCTAATACTTCGTTGATGGAAATCGGCCAGTAAGAAAATGTGCGAAAACTGGCCAGAAAAATGTAGATACATTAGTTTCGAAAAGTTGATAACGATAGTAAATAATAATTAATTTGTGAAATATTAGTGCAACTAAGTAAACATTTTTTTCCACTTTTGAATTATTTTTTAAAGTAAAATTATTTACAACATTGTAGCATTTACGTATTTCAAGAGTAGGCTGCATCTTATACTTGAAATTTTGGAACAAATACTCGTTGTTATTTAAATTATGCTCTACGTCTCATCGACATCGAGGTGATTTGAGGCGGTTACTGATGTCTCACAAGGGCAGTAACTGGGAGAGGAATCGACCACGACCTGAAATGTTAAGTAATCCTCCCAGCAAACCGAAATCAGGATGGCCGGAGCCGGGAATCTAATCAGGATCCTCCCAAAGTGTTACTTTTGCGCCATATCGCTTGGTAACAAGAGTTCGTATTTAACTACCACACTTAATTTTTCAAGAAATGTATCATTAATAATATGTCTAACTAAATTACATCATGGTTGGATGTCTAGTATCTTAAATACGTCGCTTAACGTTATTTAACGAGAAAGTTGCCGTAAAATAATGTTTTTAGTTAAATTTCGTCATGTCATAATTGCTACGTTCAATATCTAATAGGAACGTTAAATCAAAACTGGAGAATGTGTTAATAGTTATTTTAAGATCATATTACATATGCACACTGTTTTGATCCGTGTAATCGTAAATGGAGATACAATTATACTTTACAGATTTCATAGTCCACTACACGCCCAGTGTGGAAATTATATGCTTTCAGTTAGTAATATTTGTTTTAGGGTATAGTTACAAAATGTTTGCTTGTAGAACCTATTTAATGTAAATGTACTTTAACATTTTTGCTCAAAATTTTTATAACTTGGTAAACGCAGTTCGTAAACAGTGATAGAAAAATTAGTGTACAATTTTGTTCTATCACTGTTTACAAATTGCATTTAACAAATGAAGCAAATTTAGCGCAAAATGTTAAAGGACATATACACTTTAACGTGGTTCTTCAAGTAAACATTTCTGATTTATACTCTAAAACAAATATTACGACTTAAAAACCAAGAACTAGTACATCACGGGTATAGTGGGAACTTCAGTCTCAAATCTGCAAGTTTAAGAAATTCTGTTATGTAATGCTTCATGCCACTACTGGCTCCGAATTTCAAAATTTAGTCATGAAAATTAGTTACAAGAAAGGAAACATAAAATCAGTAAATCTAGGAAAGTACTACCTCTGAAGTAGCTTGCAGATTGTAATGAGTACGGTAGTAATGTTAATGTTCGGAGACTCACCCTCGAAGAAGCGGTCGCTCTCCTCGGGCAGCGAGAATGTCGCTGCGAGAGCCGCCAGGCAGGCCAGTAGCAGTGTGCAGGTCCACATGACTGCAGCTGAAGGTGCCTGTGTCGACAATCTCCGAGCCTCTTATACTCGCCTGATACTGGACCTGGACCCGCCCTGCCGGGTTATCTCCGCGCCACCTCCTAAACTCCCCGTCGCTGGTTGGCTGAGAAACAGGCTGTGTGTAGAGGGAGGGGGACCCTCCCAACTAGCCCAAAGTTTTTGCTTGTCATGGAGTTTGGATACCAGGCACTGCAAACTCCTGTCTTTTGCCAACATATCCTAACTTATGGTGCCCGTCATTTATTCGCTGTGTGACTTTGTAACAAACGTGCTTCTATATACCCGGTTGACAAAACTACTTGTACGAGTACTAGAAATTAGAGTAGAAAAAAATATTATGATTTTCTGATGTATTCTTGCAATGTTAGTGAATGATTTTTTACTAAATTCGTGGAAAACCACTGTTACAGCTATATGTTCATAGATACATTACAAAATTAGCGTATGTCTACGTTTTTTTAAATAAAAATTTTTTGTCACGTCGATATTCGACTTCTAAAAATTTGTCTCAGCTGATTTTTAAAAAAAATTTACTACAATTTTTCCACATCTCAAGTAATGAAGCACTACATGGATTCATAAGTACAAGTTAAGATATTTTATAATTTTGAAATAACCAAACTTTCCGAAGTAGAGTTAAACAGAAAAATAGCGTGTGAAATGCGTCTATGTTAGGTGAGTAAATATGCATCCACTAAATAAACAATAGTCGGTCTAGTAAGTGTAAAGCCAATAAGTCTATACATATTTATTTAAACATCATGAATAATCGTCGCTTGTGTTTTATGAGAAGAATTACCTGATTACAATATTTTATACAAGTTATCTTTGCATTATCTCAACAAATAGTTTTCTTGCAATAGTTTCACGCTGACATTGCTCCTGGACTAAGTGAAAACTTATAATTACTTATTGTCAAATGGCCAAAATTATTATTATTTTTTTTTTTTTGGAAATATAAATATACAACTGAAAGAAAATTCTAATGTTAGTCACAAGTCTATTTTATATTCCACGAAAATTGCAACGACATATGCTGACGCACATACACCTATTGTTAATTAGTGGCAACGAATAAGAGTTACAATCTTCTCTGGATTTTATAAACAGCAGATTTTTATCACACTGTGCTTTAAATGCCTATAATGTCTACACTATTGACTGTTCAAATACGTGGAAATAAATAGATAAATAAATAATGTATTTGTTTATTATTCAAATCGTCGTGTAACATCTACAAAATATTTCAGTCCATCCTAATATTTATAAATTAAATAAGATAGTATTCTAAATAAGTACTGTGGTAAAGGTTGTGTCCTGTTGTAAAAGTCATATAATTATATCCAGAGCCAAATATACACCATATGGAGTATATAGTGAATACCAATATTTGGTTAGCATTTTAGCAACATTTAATTTCCCTTACAAAATTTATAAATAAAGCTGAAAAAAAATATGGAAACTTGTTATACTGAGAAAACCCGTTTCAAAAACCGTGTGTATGATACGAAACTTCAATAACTCAACGCAACAAATTTTCAGTGGTATCCTTTTTCCTGAAATTGAATATTTTAATACATATTTACGGTTTTATATGTTAAGTTTCAATGAAATGTGCTAGAGTTTTCAATATACATTAACAATAATAACCGTGGCAATTTTCTTCTATCAGTATTTCAGACATGTTTAATATTTAATTTAGTGAATATCGTCCAAAGAACGACTATTTAACATTTTTGATAGTAAATTGTAGTACTAGGTACAATAATTTAATTCCTTACATGATTCTCGGGTAAAATAAATCTATGAACACTGGAAATTTTAGCTCATTCGTTTGATTATTCATCTCATTTACGGTACAGTCAACTATAATTGATCATATTTAAGTTTTTTGTGTGTAACTTTCAGTAAATTAAACGAAATGTTATTTTGACTACTTATTTTCGAAAACTATTCAAATAAATATTTTGTTCCCTTCATTTTATTACAGTTTGTCGTGTTATTTTCATAGATTATTCCCAAACTTCTTAAAATTGCTTAAATCGAATAGTTAAAAAAACACCATTTATTTTAACAAAATGGGATGCGTACTACACGAAACCATCAAGACTAAGTAATTTAAAGCTAGCGTCCAAAAATTACGTTGTACTCATGCAGAGCTGCTCATTGGCTGCTCGTTTACGTAGTAATATCACGTGATAGGGCCTACATTTAGTTACTTCTTTATTATTGGCTCAGCGCTTTCCAGGAGGAGTCGAATAAATCATGAGTAAATTAAAAAAGTGACACAAATTCATAGTTTTTTAATTATTTGAGTCCTAGTTTGCATACAAAACCAAATGAAAATTTTTCAGGTCTTTACTTGTACTGATATTATATATTCATGTATGTATATAAAGTGTACCTACGATACTTACACTCGTATATTTATACACACGTTCGACACTCATGTTACTTTAGTATTGAAGAAAATTAAAAATAAATATGTATTTCTCCTTTATACGGATTAAAAATTACTTTTTTGGAAATATTTTTCTTGCGAAGTAAAAAGGAACATTAGTTGAGAATACGAAGTAAAAACTTGATTCAACCAACACTATCTTTAGCTGGAATGCTGAGCACTTATTACTCTAAGGAGAAAATAAATTTTATCCTACTAATATATATTATTGCCACTACCCTGATCTTATAAGTGACTTCCACTTATTTCTCTCAGTAACCGACACTAAAACTTTGGTACGCTTGTTGAACAAATTTAACTATTTTTAACATAGTTTAGAGTTCAAGTAAAAACAGTCGATAGAGTAATTTTATATTAAAAAAATTTTAAGTGATTATTTTTAAAACTACTTTAGTAAAATACGCCGAGTGTGCTTGAACCAAATGCTCGGTACTGTTTAGAACAGCGTACACGTTTGTTTACTGATATTTTTTTGGCATTTCAGCACCGTTCATAGTTTATAATTTTTAATGCCAAAAATGATATCTCAACATTCATGTCATCTAGCATCCAACTGTTCTCGTAAGGGGACCACATACATTTTTCCAGCGAGACCTAGCATGCTGGAATATGAGTTTTTGATAGTAGTATTTTTGGGCTCGACTCATTTTTCGACAGGAAAGTAACATAAAATAATATGAAACATATATCAAAACATTTAAACTATCATTGTACAAAATTTCGGAAATTTTAAGTTGATGTACAAGGAATGGCTGAAAAGTTGCGCAGGTTTTAGCGGGTTGCAGGCGCCTGGCTTAAAGCCACGTCCGGTAGTTTAACGGTGATTTTGAAAATTTTTATTTAAATTCATGATAATAATCATATTAAAGAATCCACGTATAGAATAGATACATATATTTAATAATTTGTACCTATTTTTATGCTGTTTTTTTTTAGATTTTTGCACCTAAATTATCACCCATTTAGTAATGAAAATAAGCAAAAATTCAGCAAATTTTTTTTTTGTGAACAAAAGGTGCATTGTTTTGCACTGATTGGATGCTCGTATTCTTCAATTTTTTCAAATCAACCCGTTAAGAAAGTTTTGAGTTTTTTGTACAAATGTGAAAAAAAAAAAAAACTGAAGTACTCGTAGCAACAACGCCAATATGCAGTCTATCTCTTTCCACACACTTCTGGTTGTGGATCTGTAATAATCGCCCTTACGGTCCGGGGCAGCGCCCGGCTGTTTCCTCCCGCGGGTCACGGTCAGGTCTGTATTAATGAAGCAGTTTTGAACCGAAGTTCATCGCCTTTAACTGTGCAACGATATGAAATATATTTTGATTGGCAGATGTCAACGCTACAATAAGACCAGCGTAACCACGTATGTTGTTGCCAACTGGACAAGATTATTTACATTAAAGGCAGCATGTCTTCTTTCTCTTATATTTACTCGCATTGTGGTACTATACATGTTAATGCAATTGCAAACCTCATTTTTTACCGCCTTACCACAGACTGCCTTTGATTATTAGTAAATTACTGTAATGGATAAAAATAATCAAATATTTTTAAGAACTTTAGAATTTTAAATGAGATATCACTTACTGCATAACTACTCGTTAATATTTTCAGACTTTAAGGTACTGTCTACTAAGATTATTGTATTAAGGTAATGGAACCCGTGTTACAAAATTCACTATAAATCTGAATAAATCACTGTTAACTAAGAAAGGCCTGCAACTGTATACTCATAATGAAGTATTTTCTATGAACTTACATGCAAAGAAGCACAATTAAAGACATTTAGACTTTTTTTGGATATTATTGCGTACATACTTAAAGAAAATGTATAAGCGGTTACCCCGTGAAATCTAATTTTTTTTCAGTCAGAAATTGTGTTAATTGTTAGTTTATTTTGCGTTAAGATGAAATTAATGGCAAATATATATTTTAAGAACGACAGTATAATAAGGCAAATCAAGCAAATTATTATTGCATTACTATTACGAATAGTTATCACAAAGAAACTCGCAACTTTTATGTAGGTAACAAATGTACAGTCCATATAACTTGGACCCTGTTAAATAGTTTGGTATTACAGCACGGGGGATTTCTTCTAAAACGCCAAATACAAATTCTTTGACACAGGTATGCTCAATAAATGCACATATAAATTATAACCAAAGTTGAAAACTAAGGTCTACTAGCAGAACCATGTTTCGATAAAAGTGAAACAAATTTCACTCATAACGCTTAGCATTCTAATGAGCTATTGTACTGTAAAAATAAAGTTTTTAAATTTTTCGTTATGTTTTCTTCTATTGTAATTATTTTAATTCATTTCAATACGTAATAAGTTTAAATCTTCTGAACATTTCTAGTTTTATAACTTCTTGGCTTTATCAAAGTTTTATTTAAGTTCAATTTTACCGACTAAAAAATCTGTATTCTTAGGAAATTGATTAAAAAAAAACAAGCCGTTAGTTATTGTTATAAAAGATGGTTACTACATTCAATTGCATTCTTAGTAGAACGATTGCGTACTTATTTATAAACTGCTGTATTAAACGTTGTTAAAAATTTTTAATATGATTAAAAAACATACTTTATGTTCTATTTCACTCAATGCATTGTTATACTGTTTATTTGGTGATCTAGCTATGCTCTGACTACTTTTTCTGTCACTGCAAAGGGAATTACACTTTTTTCATTATCCCTTTGCTTCTATATTTATTTAAAAATAATTTCTTAAAATATAACGGTTTCTTTAAAAATTTGAGACGTATAAAACAAGCGAGTGAGAGATTTTGGTCAACGTTTAGCTTCTCCAGTTAGGTCTGTAGCGTACATGATGTGAGTATGGAACAGTACCGGAGTGGAGGGGCGGGGGACCTCGAGAAAATCGGCCAACCAACGGCATCGTCCGGTACGATTCCCACACGCGAAGATCCGGGGATCGTACCCGGGTTGCCTTGGTGGGAAGGCGAATGGTCTGACCATTCAGCCAATGCAGCTCCCGACATATAAACGAAAAAATGTGGGTAACAGGTAACCGAAAACACTGTTATACTTTTTTACATATGTATATGAACTGCAACATATAGATATGTATATATATATATATATATATATATATATATATATATATATATATATATATATGGTAATTCTTAATGAAACCTAAATCTTTCGGGAGGTGGTTCCTGACGACGAAATATGTCGAAAACGTATATACGACTTATTCCCTAAAGTTATTATTGAGGGCGGTACGCACTCTTAATGTAAGAGTTTTGATAATGCTTTTGTGAACGTAAAAAAAAAAAAAAAAAACACGTGCTACCAAAGACTAATTTTTCATATAACGTTTACGTGAACAGAGCTATTGAAAGTGGTGGTTTGCATTTTGTAAAATCATCCCTATAACATTTATCAGATGCGTATAAGGAATATTGTAATTGTTCGAATAGTGGTATCCGTGCACTTTAATCAGCATTTTTTGATAAATTAAGAAATAAAAGTTTGACTGTAACAAAAAAGGTTGCCTTGTCTGACACTCTTAGGGCCTTGATTCTCGTTGAAATTAGTTATGTAGTATTTTCCCAAGTTGATTAATAACGCCTGCCGCTATGAAACCTGTGTAACGTACGCAATGCGGGTTGTCTACCACACGGCCACAGTGCTTCACACCTATGTTTTGTGGGTATTTAGGCCCAGTACGCCGTGTCAATTTTCAAAGATTCGCGGAGTGACAACTGAAATATAATACCAATATTAACAATTACATATTGAATATGTAAATACTAACATAATCGTATAAACTACATATGTTTAACGGCAGTACTGGTCTTAAAAGCGCAGTTGGTTCAGTATTAATGTTCACAGAATGTGTTGTATAGTTGTTTAAACAGGCGAACTGGGATGTTGGTGCAGAACTGGCTGTGCCCTAGAACGAACTGTCAGATTCTACCCATCATGCTTGGCGTGTTTCAAATGAAATATATATTTTTTTAGTTACGAAGCACAGTTATGCTGATAAAGTCGCCTGATAATGGCCTCTATTGACCTAAACTACTCGTTTGCTCAACTCGGTGGGATTTAATGTCGTTCACGAGACAGTTTCAAGGTGAATAATGTGAGCATTGAGCAGTGCTAGTACGGAAAACAGGGGTACACGATAGGATCCCCCTCCCTCCCCGAGCTATCTTCATGTATTAGCAACAATTCCCACACGCAAAAAAATCTGCCTGTGAAGCTATTCAGGAATTACACCCAGTTTGCTATGATGGGAGGCGAACACACTAGCCTCTAAATAATCGCGGCCGCTGTGAGTATGAAGCAACAACTATGTAAGGGTGCCTTATCTTAACTTTACGTTCCGATAATATCAATGTTTAATTAAACAAGTGACTAATTCTCCTTTATTATTAACATTTAATTTCAAACATTGTGTAGTATTTTATTCCAGTAAAGTTACATTTAATTATTTACTCACAACCTTACCGCTGATTATGCATTGCGTGACTCTTCTGCATTACATTTACTGAATAGACGTTTGTTAATTTAAAAGGTTTTTACTAATTAATTAACGATACTATGGGGTAGTTTTTTCAATTGTGGTTGATCATTTATGTGAACCGTTAATATTTTTTACCATTTGCAAACACGAGGAATCTTTCATAACCAAAAACAACTATTGTGAAAGGGATTTTTTGCCCCACAATGATGTATTCTTAGTGATGTGTAATGTGTTTATAAGTGTGACGACACTTAACATCTTTGATGTGTACAAATTTCGTTCCTCATGGACCATTACTTTTTCCGCAATCATAAATGCTTAGCTCAGAGTAGAGTACAGTCAAATTTCTTTAAAAAATTTGTAACTTTTAGACGGTTGTGAATCGGATTACACAAATTTGGTTTGTTTGGTAGGTCTTGGGCCCGTCTATCACCCGCCTCTTTATTGACGTATACTCCCGGAACATCCTGTACATACGTATATAAGTACATTTATATGTGCACACATATACAATAAACCGCGTCCGTTTGATATGTAGTACCGTAATTTATACCACTGGCAGAGACATGAGAAGAACAGACCGTTTGTAATTGTGGTCATAAGAATTGGAATATCTACCCAAATCGTTGCATTTCAGCAGTTAAATTTGATGATTCCTTCCTGACGCCTGCTAGGTAATGGCCCACGTGCAGTTTTATAACAAGCGTAGCCATAGGGTTTTCATAGAATAATGTCAAAGATAATATATTAGTGTATTTGTTGATTAAATACTGACATTTCGAATCCATCACCTTCAGCCATCTTGGACCAACCACCGAACTAATTCACTCGCTCGGCTCGCAGACCAGAGTTGACGATTTAATTGTATATAGTCAAGTCATTTTATGAGTCTCACATACATAGACGATAGAAGGGAAAGAATAAACTTCATTAATTATGGGGTACGAATAACCAACAATAAAAGGGTTTCGGCATGTGGAGCCTGTAAAACACAACTAAAGATCATCCGAAAAAAAAAGAAGCTCACTGTAGGTTCTAATCCTGCGATGCCACAAATTATACTGTTAAATTTTTACTGTAAATTATTCTACAACACACGAGGCTACAGATTGTTTCTTAAAATTGTGCTTAAGATATATATATATATATATATATATATATATATATATATATATATATATATATATATATGCAACACAAAAAATGGTTGATGACAAGTATTGCTGCAAACAAATGCCTTTATTTATTTTTTCAGATAATTGCATAATTAAAGAACGAGTTCAAAGTGCTTATTTCAACAGAAATAGTTCCACGTAATTGTGGTAAAATATGCAGATTAGTCCCAGACATATGTTGCAGAAGCGTAATGTGAAAGTGTTAGCCTACATTCCAAGACAGCAGAAGTTTTTATCATTATGTTAGAGAAATTAATGTTCGCTGTAGATAAGTTTAAAATTCCAAGTAGCATGGGGTTTCCGTTATTTGTTGCATGCATATGGTTTGTTAAAATTAAGAAAGGGTTTCAGAACAAAATTAAAATTTAGAAAACAGCCTTCACCCTAGAAATTGTTACTGACATTGAGAATTATTAATATGTACAGAATACTGGCTTTAAATGACTATATATGCCAATGTAATTACGAAGAAAACGCCGTACTAAAAATTCTATAGGTATGTGCGATTTACCAATATATATTTTTTGGATTTGCTGTGAAATGCTTTATCCTGGGTTTGAAAAACGCTAAATTTCGTAAAAAAAAAAAGCTTGGATAGATATTCTGACATTATGGCACGCGGCATTTTACGGGCAAAATTTCAAAAGGAAACACCAGTAATTGTTTAAAATTTTAAACATTGAGTGTCCCAATGAAACACTTTACCGGTAATTGTTCCACGTTTAGCCTAACACTCTGCACTGCTTAAGGACGCGGTCAATCGCAATTTTCATCATCATTATTTTATTTTGTATTTGTACCAGATATTTTTCTTCTTATTTTAGACTCAAAATGAGATTAAATTTGGATCTTATGAATTTTTTTCAACTCTCATAGTTTTCGCGTAATGGCTTGTTAAAGTCTTATTTTGCATGTTTCCGTTTTAACGACTACACTAAAACCAACTGATATACCAAACTCAAAAAAATCACAGTGAATGAAGACATTGCAGGATACAATGACATGCTCATAAAATTAAAGAATAAACATTATTTGTATTTTTTTAAATTAAACTTTTTAAATTTTTATTTTCAGTTTCAGCAATTTTTTTTAAAATTCAAATAATTTTTATTCTTTAATTTTTTGAGCCTGTCATTGTAGCCTGCAATGTCTTTATCCACTGTGATTTTTTTGAGTTTGGTATATCAGTTGGTTTTAGTGTAGTCGTTAAAAAGGAAATATGCAAAAATATGACTTTAACAAGCCATTACGCGAAAACTATGAGAGATAAAAAATTTCACAAGAGCCAAATTTAGTCCCATTTTGTGTCTTAAATAAGAAAAAAAATATCTAGTACAAATAAAAAAAATGGTGATGAATATTGCGGTAGACCGCGCCCTTAAAGCATTTAAGGGCGTGGTCGACATCAGTTTTCAAGTTCATTTTTTATTTTTATTTTTGTCCCAAGTATTTTTATCTTATTCTAGATAAAAATTGTGACAATATTTTACTCTTATGAAATTTTGTTTACCTCTCATAGTTTTAGCGTAACGACTCGTGAACGCCAAAATTTGCATTTTACGTCTTGGTAACCACCACTAAAACCAACTGACATACCAATCCGAAAAAAAATTACGGAGAGTAACAGTGTTGTAGGCTACAATGTCTGATACATAAAAAAGAAAAAGTTATATATTTTTGTATTTAAAATTAATTGCTGAAATTTTAAATTAGAATTAAAAATATATATAAAATGTACATTTTGTTTTTACATAGATAACGTTGTGGCCTAAAATATGGTTGTTCTCAGTATTTTTTTTTTTCAGTTTGGTATGTCAGTTGGTTTTAGTGGCGGTTACAATACCGTAAAATGCAAACTTTGATGTTTACGAGTCATTACACAAAAACTATGAGAGTTAAAACAAATTTCATAAGACCAAAATTTTTTTTTCACAATTTATATCTTAAATAATATAAAAGAGATCTGGGACAAATGAAAAAATAAAAAATTACGTTGAAAACTAATGTAGACCACACCCTTAAAGAGAAACAACTGAACATAACGTGGAACTTAATCATCGTACACCTCTAGAAGTACGTTGCCACAGAATTTGGTGTTGTGTCAAGTTGGTACACCCATGCATTTCGTCTGCATTTTGAGTGCAGATTTAGCGAGGAACTATTACCAGCAGTTTTTGATACGTGTTTATGCAAACTGTTTTCGACTTATCAGCCGACATGATGAATATTTTGTTTGGTGTTTGGCAATCGTTTTTGTTTGGTAATTTAAAAAAAGGCCTTAGTCATTCCGAATGTGCTCAGTAGGACTTTGGCCCCGGCATTCGAGTTCGTTATTTTTCATATCCTGTGATGATTCAGTTGTAGTATTAGCTTTACGGGAAGACACATATATTTACTGAGAAATAAATTCTATATCGAAAATTTTTCGGAGTTCTGACACATTGAAAAACGCTCAGTTTTCCGCGAATGAAGATGTACAAAATTTCAGAAAATCAAGTCAAAATATAGTAATATACGTATCAGAAAAATTTGGGAAAGGAGAGAAAATCACCAACAATTTGCAGCAATATGTATTATTTTCCCCGATTATATAACAGCAGAGAATTAAAATACAACTAAAACAGAACCATTGGGCTAGAATCCTTTTGTGTGTGCTGTTTCATCAAGGTTCTTTAACATTAATAAAAATTAAAGATGCCATTTATTTTAAATATACGGTCTTTTTATGTGCTATAAAGGCTGAACTAGCAAATGGTTTTACATGTAGATATTATGATAAAAATTTTTAATAATATATACAGCCATACGATTCACATTACTTAAGTTTTCATGCCAGTACAACTATATGAAATGTAGTTGAAACCAATAATCTGTCAAAAAAACATTCTGTGAAAATTAACAAATCGTCTCATTACTCAGGCTATCAATAGATTAGTCGATTTCAAAACTGAGTTCATCAATAATCAATTTTCTATAAATATGACTAGATAGCTTGAAGACTGCCACCACGTCCAATACAATACTGAGACAGGAGAACGTTCGTAACTGAATTAAACTCATCATTAAATACATTTATTTACGATAATGAATACTAAACGCACAGCGAGATAATTTTTATAACTTTTTTATGCCAACAACAGATTTTTGTACTTTTCCGTAGCGCCTAAATGTCACTTGATATAAATTTAAAAAAGTGAGCTCTGATCTTAAGTTTTTATTTTTAAATTTTAGAGAACAAATTAATGTAAACATTAATGGCTACTGGTGTGGTAAGTTATAAGTTATACATTTAATGTCATCAACTTCATTATTATGGAAATTCAATAATAACTTTGCAACTGTTTCTTTTTAGCAAACCGACATCATACTCGAAGTTACATTCTGTATCTCATTATATCCTAAAAATAGGTACTCATTTGTCTAATCACTGCATTATTAAAGGAACAATATATTTTCTAAAATATGATCTAACATACATATTTATAAAGGTAACGTTTTTTTTCGAATGACTTTTTTTCAATATTTTATACTTGTTATAAAAGTTACATGCAAGTGGTTTAAAATTTACCAGCAACATTAAATAACTACATAAATTCGTAGTGCCAGAAATTATAACATATTCTTTAGATTTCCAACAATCTTCCATACCTGAGTTTTTACATATATATGGCCCCCAATTGCACAAACTGTTAAATCTGGACACACGTAGGGAGCTACATATCCTTCAAATTATTTTGCTTTAAATAAAAGCAGCGAGGGCCCTGTAAATGTGCTACATGTTTACAACAATTTGCTGAGGTATGCCTATCAAGCACTGTACTGTGGCATTAAGTGACTTGCATAGCTTCCAACAAAATTATATAATTCCACGTTTTGTTTTGAAGAAAGCTGTCACGGGATTAAATGGTCCACAAATAAAATTATACTTTATTTATACTTCACAACATCTAGTGCATTTGTGTGCATCTCCTGTATTTTCATATAAATGAATAACTTAATTTTTTGCTAAAATATCACTGCCTTTAAGACTTGCCTACTGTTAAAAAAGTACTACTTTTGAATTAAAAAGATTCTTAAGTTTTTTCATTAAAATGTATATAAATATTTTCTTAAGCAAGGTGTTATAGTACGACCGCTGTAAAAGATAACCAGTTCATAATATATGCATTGAATCTCATTTTTACAACAACTTTCTGAGAGAAAATAAAAAAAATGCTCGTATAGTTTGCATACAGTACACATATTCCAACTAGCCAATAGAAAGTGCAAAAGAGAGTATGTAGGTGTATGTTTATGGAGTCACGTGTTAAATGCTTTAATAATAGCTACTAAATATTACGGCATGCGTACTTTTCAATATTGTGGATGAACGGGCAAACAGAAGATTCAATCAAAAACTAGAAGAAGTGTGCAGTTTTTATTAAACCCTTAAATCTGCTACACACAGCTCATCAGTACGTTAAAAGATAAAAGCAAATTATCGCAGGCTTGACCTTGAGTGCGGCCACTCACTCCAAGCCACATCCAGTTACCCTGCCAGAGGTCACACATAACCTCGCTAATCATACGATACTGGCGAGAATCGGCCAGGGGATACTAGTCTATCAAACAAGTGTGAAAAAATTTCCAGTCCAAATGTTTTCTGTTTGCAGCTGCCAACCTTTTCTATAAAAAAAAATGCGCTGAACTTGAGACCTCCAGGATTGGCCAAAGTAAATAGGCATCCTGGTTGTTTTTTTTTCGAGCAGTGGAGGATTTATTTCTGAACTTCGACATCAACAGAGTATCTCGCTCTTATCTGTTTGCATGACATTGCTAGTTTTTGAAAGTCACTGTGCTCATTAGCTTTAATCAGATCAGTATTTTGACCCAGACATAACGACTAATACGTGCCTACTAACACAGACCTCCTCCTGTTAGAGACAGAAATAACAACGTGAACGTCTTTTCACACCTAATGATTAAAAAAAAAAAAAACCTTTGGTATTGTCATAAACATTGCGGTAAAATAACAGCCTAGGCGAGAAAAAAATAAATGGTGAATAAAGAGTCGAACCGATAAAATAATTTTTGTAATATAATCACTGTGATTTTTGACTTCGTAAAAAACTACTACATCGATAAGATTCTTGAAAACCTTGAATGATATGCAGGTATGAAACATATTATGCACGTTTTAACCTACTTTCCGAAGGAAAGATACGCCTATGACTTTATCATTCTGTCTGTGTATCTGTGTGTGTCTGTGTATATATCTCTTTGTGTGTTCGTTTGCATGTGTGTTTCCCCAAAATACGTCTGAACCTGTTGACAGAATTTAATAATTATATAAAAATACAACATTTCACACGCAGAGAACTTTGCGATACTTTCCAGTAGTAGATTCCTATTTCTCCATAAAATCTACGTGTCTTGGATCTGCTGAGCAACATTTTTGGCGCAGATGGTCAAAACTATTTCATAACCGAACTGCCGTATTTAGTATGGGATTTCTAAAATAAATGAAAAATATTTTGAGGCAAGTCGTGCGAAATTTATTTATATACTATCTTGTCTTATTATATTGCGATCCAAATAGCCACAACATGAAATGACAAGTTATGCTGTATTGTATTTAATAACGGTTGTTTAAATTAAAATTAAGGCACCTACTTACCCTGTGCGTGAAATTATTTACATAGCGAAAAAAATCACGCTCTACATATAATGCATATTCACCTGTACATCAAACAAAAAGTAATTACAGTTCCTTCTTAACACGTACCACATGACGATTTTTTTTGTAGTCTTTGTGCGTATATGAAAACCGTGATTTTAGTCTCCTAAACGGATATAATATTTGCTACGTTTTTTCTATGTCTGAACTAAGGAAAATACTTACAAATAATTGACTGCTTTATTAGAAGAATTGTTACGTTTATCAGTATAGACGATTTCATTATTAAGGTGTCCGTCTGCCAAAGCAACCAAGCGGTGTGCAGAGCTTAGGCGGATAGGAAGTTATTAGAAAATTCCTAAACGTTTGTTAGTGATGTCTACACAGGAATAGTACGTAAAGAATATTATATGCGGTCAGTAGGAACCTATATAGCTTGATTGGAAAATTTTTATTAATTATATAAGATACAGTTGTATGAGTTTTGGATGCTGTTGTTTCAGTGTTGTTGTATTTAAATAAAAAAAATACACGGAACTATATTGCGTAATTTAGCTGCCAAACATACAGGCAGTACGGCAACTATAGTTAATGTTGAATTACATGCAGTGACGGCTACTGATATTTTTCAGGCCTCCAGTAACCTTTGAGGCTTGTTTTCGCGGGTCTGAATGTGGTAAAAATTGTCCGTTTGCGTTCCTAAGTATGAAATTCGCGGGTCTGAATGTGGTGAAAAATTGTCCATTTGCGTTCCTAAGGATGAAATCATGGTGCAGAATCTTTGAAAATATTAGGCGTGTAAATTACACCTCTTTATTTAAAGCCACGGTTTCCAATTTATGCTGTTTATGTGAGTTAAATATTTTAAATACTGAAAGGGAACAGATATCGCAAAACCGTTGCATACAAATGTTGGAAATTGTTTGTACTATGTAGCCAAATTTTTTCAAAACGTAAGTTGTTATAATTTGGATAATTCGACTTAATTAAATTTTTTTAATGTCAATAATTAGCTAAAATTATATAAACACGTGTTTTTAGAACAATTAGGTTTCATAGTACAAACTGTTACCAACATTTCTGTGTAACGGTTTTGTGATAACTGCTCCCTTTCAGAATTTAAAAATTAAAACTTACTAAAATATAAATAGGGACCCCGTTATCCCCGTTATCCTAATATTTTATCATAGAATGATGTGGTAAACTCTAGATGTCTTATAGCTATCGGCAACAATGATACACAGAGGATTAGTGACTTGCGCCTTAAGGGCGTTCAAGTGGTGAAAAATCATAATTTTATATTTGTATAAAATAGTGTTAGTTTTGCAGACATTACTTAAGAGTACATTTACCTCTAACGAAAAAAAATTAGCTCAGCCAGTTTTCTCGTAATGGCCCTTCAAAGTCAAAATTTGCATATTTTTACTTCATACAAAACTTGAAAACCAATAAATATATTGAAATGGAAAAAATTACATCAAAACTACACGTAACTGTCTACGGCTTGAAGCATATAAAAACCCATTATAAAATATTTGTGTGTTTAAAATAAATTTCTAGAAGTAACAAAAACATTTCCAATTTTGAAATTTTTTATTTCACATAAAAATGTTTTGTAATGGGTCTTATATGCTACAAGCCATAGACAGTGACCCTTAGTTTTGATGTGATTTTTTCTATTTAATTATGTTAACTGGTTTTCAAGTTTTGTATGAAGTAAAAATATGCAAAATTTGACTTTGAAGTGCCATTACGAGAAAACTGGCTGAGCTAATTTTTTTTCGTTAGAAGTATGTGTTCTCTCAAGTAGTGTGTACAAAACTAACACTATTTCATACAAATATAAAATTGTAATTTTTTACCAATTGAACAACCTTAAGGGCGCGGTCTACAGCAATTTTCATCATCATGTTTTTATTTTTATATTTGCACCGGTTATATTTTCCTTGTTTAAGACATAAAATGTGACCAAATTTTCCTCTTATAAATACTTTTTATCTCGCATAGTTTTTACGCAATTGCTCGTTAAAGCCAACATTTGCATGTTTCCGTTTTAAAGACGACACTGAAACCAACTCACTTACCAAACTGAAAAAAAAATTCACAGTGAATAACGATGTTGTAGGCAACAAATTCAGCTATGTTTGACCACTAAAGAAAATATTTCTGTATTATTAAAGAAACTATTGCATTTTTTAAATTTGAATTTTAAATTTAAACATTTTTATTTAAATAGAAAAAATATTGTTTGTTTTTATGTAAGTGACATTGTAGCCTGAGATGTCTTTATCCTCTGAGAATTTTTTTCAGTTTGGTAAGTCAATTGGTTTTCAGTGTAGTCCTTAAAACAGAAACATGCAAATTTTGACTTTAACAAGCCATTACGCGAAAACTACGAGTGATAAAATAAATTAATAAGAGCCAAATGTAGTCACATTTTGTGTCTAAAATAAGAAAAATAATATCTGGGAAGAACAAAAATTAAAACATGGCGATGAAAACAGCTGATCTGTTCTGTTCCCAGACATCAGACGTGTAAAATGCGTCCTTCAAGGCGACAATGTTATTACTGTTCAATTAGTTAGTTTCTTCTGAGCTTTAAGGTTTTTTTTAAGGTTTTGTAATTTCACATGAAAGGAAATGTGAGAAAATCACAACACCAACAAGGAAATAGTTTCTACACAGTTTTTAAAACACGATTTTGAATATTTTAACATTAAATACTGTGCAACCCAATTTAACAAAATTAGTAAGTTGCAGTACCATGAATCAAGTATTTATTGATACCATATCAACTTCATGATTTAATTTCTCTGGAGTCAGACAATTAGTTTGCCTTAAATCAGTGTTTGATATTTGGCTGGTTTGCTTTAAAATTTATAGTAATATATAAAATGTGATTATTTGCACATTCTTTAGTGAATTTTCATGAAACGTTTCTATCGTGTTTTGGTTTCTTTAACATTCATTTTATATTCGGATAAATATGGTATTCAAACGCAATTTTGAAATTTGTAGCCTACAGCGAATATATAAGAAATTTAAACTAGTATTAATACCATAATAATCAAAAAAAATTATTTTGACTTTTTTTATAATATTATTTTATGCTTGATTTTGATAAAATATCACCAAACTATACAATATACTGCAAATATAGAAAGTATATTTCTGACCACTTGAAAGCGTACAATTCTAAGCGCCGAACGCCATAACAGTGAAGTGACGATCACTGAAAGACAGCAGAACGAGATTATAAGACGCGATATACTGTTGTCTACAAAAAAGAATGCAGTTAATCATAGTTGTTAATAATGTGCTAATTTTTTCGCACCCAATATGTACGCAAACTAATTGATTTCAAAATAAACACAATAATTTTTTGTTTGATTGCTTTTGCAAAGATGGAGTAACCGTCAATAAAATTCTCGTATGCAAGATGCTGCTATACAAATATTCTGATGTGGCAGCGAGTATTGTAGTGATCACTTTGGGAATATTAAGAGGCTGCGTCATTTATTTTGTCAATGATATTTAATTCCGTATATTAAGTTAAGGATGTGACGTATAACCGGCAATGTTTCTTTGTACAAACATTACATTTTACTATTAGATAAGTATTATCAGATGAACTCGGTATTGAGAGTTATTTAAAGTTTGTTTTTTGGTGAGAGAGGATATTTATTTTAAAAGTTAAATTAGCTTAATTGTTCCATAGTTACGCTTTAATTTTTTCAAATACAATGTACGTAATAGAAAAGCAAAGAAATTTGCTATGTACCTATTTTAACATTTTCAATTAAATCGTGCCAAAATTTATAATGCAGAAGGAATTATGAAAAAAATCATCATAATAAGCGACACGGGCTTTTAAGGCTAAACTTGAAAGGTAGCGAGAATAGTAGTTTAGTCGTATTGTCCCCTTTCTGAGCCGAGTAAAATGTTCATAACAGCACGCTGAACGTTATCTCGGGCAATACAAGAATACTTTGATGACATTTTTTTCGACGAAGCTCACGAACAGTTGGCATACACCGTACCCACATCGCTTGCAGATGCAGCTAGTATTTCTGAAGCTTTAGCAAGAATCTGGTCCGTAAGTTATTTTTCCTCTTTTATGATATCGGAGCAGGAGGGGCGAACTGTGCTGTAATCTGAATTAGGAATTATTTTATGTCCCATGTTTGGTACTTTTTCAGCTGCCATAAGAACCTTTTATATTTATAAGGATTATAAAAAAGGGATTATTATGCATAGGTCTACTGTGGATGTCAGTATACCGTTGTAACTTCTTGTCTTAATGATACAAATGTAGTCTCCATACCTCTACAAAATGTTGTCAGATTTGCGGGAAACCGGCTTTACCATCTGCAGAATAAACATGAGCTACAGCAAAGTGCTATAAACCATAATTAATAATTCCAAAACTTAGCCTAATTTCTTGCTGTTATGGAAGGCAGCACGACAAAAAAGTACTAAACATCTAGGTCTCTTTTCCACACATTCTTAGTACTTGTGGTAGGTGGCTAAATAATATGTTGAGCAGGTTATATTTCTCACAGTTTTGTATACTAGAGTGCCTCTCCATTGCCGTTTGCTGGCGTTTACATGAAAAGTAAACATGCATTTCAAAATTTTACATTAGGATTGGTCACTCAATTATCAAATGTTTCTGATTCCCTGGCGATCATTCATAACCTATAGAATGCATATTATATAGGCCGCAAAACGTTGACGAACATACGTACGTTCAAACTATGTCACTATAATAAAAATTATTATTCGACAGGTTTGTTAGAAACTTTGATTTCGGACCTCTCAAAATAGCCAAACAATGGCTTCTCCAGACTGCCGTATTCGAAAAACACAACAATAGAAACAAGCGTTAGACTTTGAACTATCCTGACAAGAAATAAAATAATTAAGTCACAGCTTAAAGTGCCACAGAAATATATTATAATAGTAACGAACTGCATGTCAGCTGAGTGGCTTGCGCGGAGAGGCGAAAGCACATTAAATATGTCGGCAATTGGCAGCCTTACCCATACACAGATTTCTTGCTTCAGACATACAAATGAAGACTATCTAAGGCGGACCCTTATGTTCTTTTATTTAAACTTTTCCTTTAGAATTGTTGTCATTGCACTTGTGTACGCCCGTTACAATTTATCATTTGTTGACATCAAATATCATTGCAGAATTTCAGATAACGGTGATTTCAGGCATTGGCAACTGTAGAGTAAAAAGCTGAAAAACCAAAATTTTCTTTCTAAAATATAGAATCCTTTTAAAACGTAGACATAACCGTTTTTATTTAATTCAAATGCGAACGATGCGTTTGCTGTAAGTGAGAATTTAATAAAACCTTTTCAGGAATTCATCGTACCATTTTATCGGTAAGAATTTTCATTCATTAACTGTTCCAAGAAAATGAAAATATTAGAAAAAGTATTCGATATCGCGTTTGCAGTTTTATTAATTTTCCGAAACAAACGGTGTTCAAACCTAGCTACGTGAATTTCTATAATTCACTATGAAACAGAAGGTAATCCACACTAGTTGGGTACAACGACAATTTGGCGTTATTACGTACTTTGAGAAATGTTCCTCAAAGCCATCTATATCTTCAACGTTGGACACTAACCAACGCATGTTTTTTTTTTCAGAATGGTGTAAGAATTCCATTACAAGATTACTGTGCGTGAATATTTATTCGAAGTCCTGCAAATAATTTTACGGCCAATATACCTGCTGCATAAATTAAAAGTTTCTTGTTTAACTGAACACACATTTCTCGAACCTTTAGGCAGTGTTTAATTGTGGTGGTAATCAATTATTATCACGTATAAACTATTAATCATACTTCAAAATAGAGAGACGCGATGACGGATGACATACTCCATAGCTCTATGAATGAGATTAGTTTATCTTTGCTGGCTATTGACAAGTGATTCAATGAGTAAAATAAATACAACGAAGTACTTGAACGCGCTAGTCAGTGCTTCATGGTGGAAGCACAGTAATCCAGCGCGCGGCCGGAGGTTGTTATGAAATGCTAATGGTGTCACAGCTCCCACGGCGAATTAATTATCCTGCGGCGGTGCACGGTGTTTGGAGGCCGCGATTGTTTGCCCTGCCCGGTATTGGAGAATTGTATGTGGGTTCTCGCTAAGCCAGCAGCCCGCACGAAGGTAGTACAGCCGCGCGCGCTGGTTGTTTGTTTGTGCTGTGCGCCTGCGAGGCGGAGAGGTAGACTACCTCGCAGTGCACCTTCACATCTCGTTATCTCACATGGATGTGTGTGTTCTCACGCTCCGACACGCATTTATCTCTGGCATGCAGTGCTGCTGGTTCCCGTGCACTCGTTTATTGTCTTGGTTGAGCCACCCACACGTGTGCCTCTTAGGGCATTGTTGGATACACGTCACTGCCTAAATATGCAAATACAATCCTGAAGTTATGGCAATTTTTTTTCTTTTAGTGAAAGTAGACATGCATACATTTTGTTACATGTATTATAGATGTGTTTAAATAATACATAACAGTTTTAAATAATTTTAATATTTTTCACCACAACGGATTTCTTATGGCATAGTTTATTATTTCCTGAAAAAAATGATATGGCTCATATCTTTCGCACTTACATAATTTGTAAGTTTTGAATACTTCAAGCTGTACATATCTTTTGTTTGTAACTATTCTGCCAAAAATATTAATTTCGCCACGTGTCATGATTTGAGCTGTATTAACAGGTTTGATAGATTTTAGAAATCTTTGCGTGAAAAACATTGTTTTTAATACTCCCCCACGTTTACTATTAAAATCAAAACAATTTAATCTAAAATCTTAATTTTCTACGCTAACGCGCAAGATTTGCTTAGCACAGTAAGATATGAGTTTGGCTGTATAGTCATTTTCGTTTTGAATAATTAAGAAAAGATTGTGATCTTTAGAGATTTGAACCTGGAATCTGTGTGACATCAGGCTGACGTTTATTAATCACTGCCAATCCGACAGTTGAAGCAAAGGAATTTATTACACTTGCGATGCATTTTAATCCACAACTTTTATTAAGGTATACGTTTTCAAATATTACACCTGTCTTTATTGTTATCTGTTGAAACTGTTTCATTAGGATTATTTGAGCCGTTATGAAGCACAATATAAGGGATTCTTTTTTTGCGCTAAATGTCACATAAGTCATTTAATAGCTATCGTGTTGTGAATTCATAACAAAGCTTGCTCGGATGTAAAATGTTCAGTTGGACAGCAAAATTTTCGTTACATTGTCCCAAAAGCGTTTTGTATTTTTGTCGTCCAAATATATAGTTGTCAGGTGTATATGTTTTCTTTACTAAGTAACATATTTTGTTAGGTCAACGAAAATCGGCTTTGTAATGTTTTTCAATCTGTTAAACATGCAAAATATATTGTTAAGCAAATGAAATATTTTACTGTCGTAAGTATACATTATATTATGCCCCTTACAAACCTTTTGTGTGCTATGGTGAGTCTTCTTGTTCGATATTCGTTGGGGTAGACAAGAATATACGCATGTGGGAATTGTGCCGGACGATGTCGTTGGTGAGTGTAGGTTAGCTACCTCGGGAATTTCCTATTTCCACCGCTTTTTATTCTGGCACTGCTCTATGTTCACCTGGCTCAACTTCGTCGACTCTCAAGACAGATGGAAGATTACAAACTAAAGAATTGTGTTGGACATACGATATTACAGCAAAGGCGTGTCACGGAAAACCAGAAAATACACACAAACAGGCAAGTAAACATGCAAAGGACTTTGTTTGCAACTGGTAAACATAGGTAAACAAATACAATTCCACAGGGAATTCAGTCAGAGAGTTAAAAGAAAACAATAAATCAACACAATCGAGCACCCAGGCACCAAAAAAAAAAAAGATTATTCTAAATAAAGAATTTAGCCAGTAAGTTCGAAACAACGGAAGAAACCTACAACAAACAGACAAAACAAAACGAACGGCAAGAAATCTGGATGCAGACGACACAGCAGAAACACGGACAACTTGAGAAAAGTGAACGAAAACAAATAACACAGTAACTGTGGACAGTAAAACAATGAAAACACAGACGAACACAATGGTCTCCTTGCGGCAAAACAAGTTTCCGTCGTTCGTTTTGTTTTGTCTGTTTTGTTGTTGTAGCTTTTTTTCTGTTGTTTCGAATTTACTGACCGAATTCTTTTCGTGGAATAATCTGAGTTATTTATGTATATATTTTTCCTTGTTGACGAGACGTAAATTCCGATAAAAATTCTTAACAAATACTGTTTACTGACGGGAAAGGTACACAGGATAGTATCTATGATTGAAATGTCATCATTTATCTTTTTAGAAGCTCGTAAAAATGCTCAGTGTTTGGAGTTTCAAGCCGGTTGACTAAAGGTCGCAGGTTCGATTCCTGGCCGAAGAGGTGAAAGTTTTATTCTTCTTCCCTCGGTTCAGGACTTGGTATTGTATTTGTCCCTTCATCCTTATCAATGGCGAACCGCCAGGTGTGTAAAAATGTAAACATATCACGTTATTCAATATGCAGGCGGATTTTGCGAAGGCTTGGAAAATTTGTCAATGGAATGGTTAAGGGGCTACCCTAGTTAGGCTGTGTTTGTGTGTGTGAGGCAGGAGTGGTAAGAGTGTCGTTGATCGACGTATGTAATGTATTATCGCCTCTGCGTGCAAGCCCCTCAGATGGCATGCAGTGCTTTACTATTATCCTTTTTCCTATGTGACTTAAAGCGGTAACCGCATTATTTTATTTGTGGGCAGCATAGTTCAAAGTCTGACGCTTGTTTCTATAGTTGTGCTTTTCAAATGTGGTTGTTAATTTTCCAGAAACGGCAGTCTGGGAAAGCCATTTAAGGCCATTTTGAGTGGCTCGAAAATGATGTTTCTAATAAACATGCCGAATTTTTAAAACTATAGGGACATAGTTTGAAGAGTGTGTTCTTTTCGTAGATACACAACCTTAATGTGCGTTAAATAGTTTGGTCAAAAATAGCCGTAACTCGCTGTAATGCATTTGAAGCGTGGGTAGGGAAGCCCGTTAATAGAATATAGTGGCGAAATGTCTGAAAATATAATAAGTAATTGTGTCATTTCCCCGTGTCGTGATCGCGTATCGGCTGGTCACTTAAAATAACCGTTCTTCATGCTGGGGAGTCTTGCTCGTTGGTCTTGAACTTGACCTTGTTGTTGTCATGTTTGTTATCAGTCAGTTCAACGAACTGCCCGGTCAAGCTCAGCGGGACGATCTAGCGCGAGTTGCACAACACAACCCTCCCCCCAGTGTCCCGGCTAGACATTCGTCGCTCCACATTCACAACCCAGGGAGCCGATTGCACATCTCCTTTTATTAGTGCAGCGCAAACATTTGCATCTGCGTTGTGTCTGGTCGCGCTGTGAAGTCAAGAGATTTCGGTCAGCACTTAAGGCCAGGATCTTTAATTTACTTCAAACAATTGCGAATAACTCAAATACTTTTTAACCAAATGCTTTGAAAAAATTTGAGACTGTGTACAGCCGTACGATACACAATTTGCCAGATCGTTTTTAAAATAATGTACCGTTTGCTAGCAAAACATATTTTGCTTGAATATGGCTTATTTTGACAACAAAATATGTGATATTTCAGAGGCGAAAATCTAAATATTCGCTTGGTGTATTGCAACAGAAAAATTCAGATACAAACGATGATGTATTAGTGTTAAAACTTTAAGAATGAATGTTTTTATATATGTATTAATTTGCATTAAAAAACATATTTTCTAAATTACAGCAAAACTAAAGAGCGAGACCTTAACATCTATGTACTTGCACTGGTGAAGGATGACACGACGCAAGTATGGAGCAGCGCCGGAATGAATGGGCGGGACAAACGGGAGATCCCCGAGAAAACCCGCCGACCAGCGGCATCTTCCGGCACGATTCCCACATGCGAAACTCCAGGAATTGAACTCGGGTTGCCATGGTGGGAGGCTAGAGGTCTGACCCCTTTTTATAATATATATTTTTGACAAAAATATTTAGTCAATGGCAACGCTATCGCCCCGCCACTGTAACAAACATTCCCCCTCTTTTTTTTTTAATTTTGCAAATTCAAGTGATCCCGAGTAATTTGTAGTTTGTAATTGTATGGTGACATTTTGTTAAAAGTGAAGTCGAACACAAACCACCCAGTCCTGGACCATAGAAAGTGACGTTTAATGTCACCTCCCCAGTCGGGAAGCGAACCCGTGGGGCCGTGGCCCTTGGTCCAGCGGCCAGAAGCGCTAACCACTGTTTAAATATTTTTAAAATAAAAAAAATTAAAATGTTAGCTTCTTGGCAAGGTCTCGACATCGCCAACGAGGCAAACATCCCGCCCCCCTTCCTTTTACAACTTTATTACTAGACAATTCTCCAGTTGTGACAGATTTGTTGCCTTTGACAATTGAAATTACTATGACGGACAAACACAAATTGTACACCCAGCCAGACCTGGGAATCTAACCCGGAACCCCTCGTACCGAGGTCGGCCGCTCAAACCAACTGAGCTAAGCGGCCGGATACCGTTCGATTGCCGCGGCCCCTTTGGTAGCGTTGTAGTGGAATTAAATACGCAAACATTGAAGTGTAACAAGTAACGTGAAGGTACAAAATTGTGGTAAATAAGCACCTTCAAATACTTCGGTTTTGTTCGCGCATGCGCAGCTTTAAAAAAACGTGGGTGTCTATTCTGTAATAACTGTGAGTATACAGGAGCAAGTGAAGACCTGTTTTACTTGCTCTGCACATGCACTGCTCTACGTCTGGGCCAATAGCATGCAGTGATATTTAATCGGGACCACGGTCTATGAAGGTAGAGGTCTTGACACTGAGGAATAAAATGTTACTCCCTTAATGTCGCCGAGCGCTAGTAGTAACTTAGTGGAAGAATTGTCTTGTTTTGTATTTGGCTTAGCTTAAAATGTGAATTTGCTGTCGGAATTGCACGTATTATATAGAACAAAAAAATTGAAACGTAATTTTGTATTGGAACACTTTTATTTTCAACCATAAAATTTAATTTTTCAATATTTTACATATAGACACACATTGCAATGGTTCTAAAATTTTGTAGGGCAGGAAATAATAGGTTTTGGTCAAATGTGTTTAATAAATTAGTAGTACATAATATATTTTTCAGACGACATAATTTAACAGTCCCACACATGCCAACGCATTTATGGACAAGATATAAACATAACTACTACATCAGCTTACCATATTAACATAATTTTATATTAATAATTGCAAAAATTGCAACGCCGCCGGATGTAAACAAGACAAATCTTGTACCAAATTACTACTAGCGCTCGGCGACAAAAAGGGGGTCACTTTCTCTTGCTGGAGAGCATAGGCAGTGTCAAGACCTCTTCCTCTTAGACCGTGATCGGGACCTAGCATGCTTTGAAATGGCGAATTAACAAATATTGCCTGATAGCCAGTGTGTTATTCTCACCGGTTCCTGACGGAGCAGTTCCAACAGTTGGAATCGGTGGAAAACTCCTGGAAAATCAATGATTTCTGTTAAGGTGTTTTCTAAAACCCACGCTGGTAGGGTAAGTCAGTTAAAAATGTCAAGTTTTAAGAGTTTTAAATTTGGCCCGAATGAAGTTTACCCGTGTAAGAATTTCCAACTGATGGCCTCTCGATAATCTCCTCCGCTCTTGGGCAGGGTAGACGAGGTTAGCAGCAGTATGATTAATTCTACTACAGGTTAGGGAAAGATCGAAGCTAAAAGTTTGTCACAGGGAAAATTTCTGCCGCTTGAGCGCTGGTATCGGTAATGGGTGCAAACTGAGGAATCACAGAGATTCCCGAATTTTAAGTTACATAAAGTTGATAATTTAAAACGCGAAACTGTTTTTTTTTTATTTTAAAATTAAGTAAATAAACTTCTGTCATTTCCAAGCCTATTCAAATTTTATTTTACTACAGTTTCGTACTTTTCTTGTCCCTTTGCGATAGCAGTGAAACTAGCGGCAGAAACGTTCACTATGCGAAGCTCTCCCATAGGAAAACACATTTTTTCTAACCTGTGGTAGAATTAACCTTAGTAGAAGAAATTAGCCATTTGGCGCGAAAAGACTGTAAGCTGTGTACAAACCCACAACAACTGATTGAATAAAATATACGTTATGGTTTCTACAAAGCATTAATTATGAAAACTAAACTTCTCCTACTTTCGCGAATAAGCGTGGTCCTCCGTAAAGAAATATATGAGTAATTGCAAACCATGTTTGCACATGCAATTACTCGTATATCTATTTCTGGAGAACTGTGATCAAAAATATCTAAGAAACATGCCCAAAATTAATATTACATTTAAACAGAAATAATAAAACGTTTATAGAATACTCTGCGGACGTAGAATTTATCAAAATAATTATCACTTAGAAAACATATATGCTTTTACTAGATTCCTATAATCTTAAGACCCTGAAAATAGTTATAGAAGTTCAAGTTCCTTGTGATCAACAAAATCTGGTCACGTGACTGAGACGTACTCCCTAGGGTGAGTTTTCGAAAACTCCTTTAGAGTACAAACATTTCAAAATAAATAACCGGATACTCATTGATTAATACTTTCTTTGCAATAATAAAAAGTTGGCTGCGGCAAGGAAAAATTTTGCTGAAAGTACTATTAACTACTATTGGTAACAAAAATTGTTTTCTATTGAAGTAGTTTTGTTGTACCCTTTATGCTCAAGTTAGTAGCATTTTTTAAAATCCTTAGTAAAGATAGTTTTCTTTTCCATAATATAGATGAAATGTTCTAATAAATAAACAAATTATTAAATAAATACATATATACATACACACCCATTCATATACATACAGGAGTCTATTGTATCAAACTTACATGCCTCCATGAAAACGTTCTATTCGCTGTAAATATATTGTATGGTTTTTTACTGATTTAAATTTTTAATCTGCTTCATTGGAAATCAGTGATATCACTATCCACAGTTACAGTGGTTTTTGTTTTCGTTAGTATTCCTCAAGGTGTCTGTTTCTGCTATGGCGTCCACTACCAGCCTTTTTCTCGTGCGTTATGTTTTGTAAGATTGCCGCTGTCTTTATTTTCTTATCTGTTTCGTACCGACTTACGGAATTACTTTTGTGGAATAGTCTGAGTTGTTGATTTACTCTTTGGTTTGTTTTTAGATGGCTGGGAACTCGTTTGTATTCATTTATTCTCTTGTAACTCTGACTGAATTCCTTGTAGAATTGTGTATGTATACCTATGTTTGCCAGTTGCAAAAAATTAGTTTTGTTTGTTTACTTGTCTGACTGTGTGTATTTCTCTGGTTTTCTGTGACGTACCATTTGCCACAATGGCGTATGTCCACAATGCTTCTTTAGTTTTTAACTTGCTCCCATTGCAAGAATCATTCAAAAATAACAATATGGCTGTGATTTCGATTTAGAGTGTACGTCCACGAATGGAGTGGTTTTATTTTGTATTTCGTATCACCTCCCACCAATAGCTATCCGGCTTTTATTCTCAGTGGTGTCGCTTAGAATTCCCGCATTATTTGCCTAGTAGGAAATTCAATTTACATGTGTATATTATATAAATAACAGCGCCGTCGTTGACAGCAAACGAGACTTTGGACGTGGAAAACTTTGCGACATGGGTGTTCTCGAAGCATTCTCGTTTTCCAAGTCCTGGCATTCCAGTGCTGCACTAAAATAAACTCATATTCACGAGTGTTAAGAACCCGTACCACTGCTCTCACTGAATTTTTCTTCATTTCTTCCTGACTTAAGACTCTAGAAATATTTTTTCTTTGAAAATAAAATAGGGACTTATACTCTAGCCATTCCAATATTGCAGCTTGTGTCACTTCGCCTGTTCCCGTGCTTGAACGACATTGGCTGTGTCACAAACCGCCGCACCACCTCCGCGTGTCTCACGAGCTGTCGACTGGCGACAAGTGGAGAAACGGAATCGCGCCTCGCTGTGGAGGAAATGGAATCACGATGGACGTGGCGTCGTCACGTAAGTCGAAGTTAATGCATTCCATGCACGTATAGTATTTCATGTGCACAGAGTGATATTATATTACAAAGGATTAAAAAACGTAACTGAACAATAAAATTACCTATCCCGAACTAAAACACAGCAATTTAGCATAGGACCTATTTCCTGTCGCAACGACACTGTTAACTAACCAGCCAACTAATGGTCGAGAGCTCAGCTGAGACAGTGTTTATTTCTGCTGCAACCTTAGAATGGATACAGTATAGATAATTGCCTTATTTTATATTCAATACTTGAATTGAGTACCTTTGTGTGCAAAGGACTTGTCGCACCTGTAATTCTTCAATCTTGAAGTTTACTTGCCTGGTACGTCTTTCACGTCTGTAAGGTTAATAAAATAATTGAAAAATATAGTATAGTTTATTGAATTTTAAATAAATTGAAGCTTACAGAAATCAACTCACGTTTACTGCAAAATCACTTTAATTTGTGAGGTACGCCACATTATAAAATTTAATTTTCAATGTTCAAGTTTTAGTAGATAGTAACAAAATAAAATTAACATATAATAGATTTCCCCACCTTAAGGACGTTGGGCCCGTAAAAATTCAAAATTTTATATTTGTGCCAAACACTGTTAAACTTTTACACATCAGATAACATGTAATTTCCCCGAATAAAAAAAATTAGGGCCCATAGTTTTAGCATAATCACCTATCAAAGTCACAAAATGGCAGTTGCGGTGTAGCCAAAATAATAAAAAATAATTAACTTGCAGAAACAAGATAATTCATATCGATACCTAATGATGTGAACTACTTCAAGACTTTTTTGTAAACACAAAGCGATATATTTTTGTATTTTTTAAAAATGTATGAAAATGAATAAATTTTTGCATAACTTTGACTTTAGGCTACTACTGAAATATTCAAAACTAACTTTTGTCAAACATGTCATGAAATGCATTGATACACTGACTTTCAGTTCCCGTAATTTTGAATTCATTAGTTAATTACTTTTTTTTTATTTTGGCTGCACCGTAATGGCCATTTCGTGACTTTGATGAGTGATTTTGCAAAAACTATGGGGCCTACTATTTTTTTATTTATGGAAATGACGTGTTATCTGATGTGCAAAAGTTGAACGGTGTTTGGCACAAATATAAAAAAATGAAATTTTACGGGTCCAACACCCTTAATAACTGTTTATTTGTTAAAGTCTGTGAACTGAAATGCCTTTCAGGCGGTAAGTTAATCATGTATCGTTGTCAGTGGGATGTCCACATTCATTGTAGGTTTGCAAGAACGTATGTTTTATTAGCCACTTTAAGGGAGGTCAATACCCACCATTTTAGAATAATCGAACTTCTGCATTTAATTTGGTCTACGAATTTTCTGTAACGTTTTATGCTTCAACAAGGCAGAGGGAAGAGTTTCGTACACTGTATACAGTTGGCATTGCTCGACAAGTATTGCTAACAATACACGTGACCATCCCTAAAATAAACTTTTTTCTTATGGAAGGTCACTAGTCTAGAACTAAGAAAGGTGGTAAAGGAGTGACAATTTGGTAATGCCACGTCAGAAGAGAAAATTTAATAAATCTCATTTTATGGAACTAACAGTGGAAATAGAAGAATTCGAAGATGGCAGGTACTGATTCCCCTTAAGCGGGCTTTATTCATTAGACAAATGGTGTAGTAAAAACTAAATTAGTTAATAGAATATTCAAGAAGTTTTGGCCGTACCCGAGTGTATAATTAAAAGGCGATTAAAGTATGTCCCTTAAAATAGCAGTCTTTGTTTCAGTATTCCTTCAAGTTGGATAGGTGTTATTCAACAAGTGTTTACATGCATTTTGTAATTGCCAAACAAATTGTAATTTTTCCCTAACTCCTACCTTACGAATAATTGAGGAAGTATTAAGTGACCCTTCAGATCTGCAGTTAGCTAATATGTGCAATAAATGCGGTTCACTATTAAGAAATTAACTTATAATACCATGCTATTTTTTTCCATTCAACCAGTTTTTGTCGCTACTAAACAATGTCATGTAAAAATTAATACTGGTGATGCATTGCATTGATATTTAAACTTAACGCTCAAGAAAACAAAATTAAATAATTATCTGGAGTGTAATTAATTGGTTAGTTTGTAATGTGTAAATCACCTAGGTTTCCCACAAGCTATTATTTAGTACGACATATTTCACCATTTATCTCAGTTACTATGTAGAACGATTAGTTCAAACATAGCTTTAATCTTATAGTTTATATGACTAGTGTAACACATTCAGTTTTTACATTTTTGTTATTCACTCTGTCAATTACATACAACTCGCAATTCTGTATTATTATGTCCCGATTTAAAACTATGGAAATTTATAATTTAAATGGTATTATTCAAGCTTTCTGTAATTTCATGATTTTTTTTCATTAAACTGACGTTTTGTCTTTATTTTTTTTTTCAGTCGTTAAGTATAAGACAAGGTGGTTATGTCTTACATTCGCCACTTATAAGAATAAGTCGTGAATAAATACATTATTCCTGCAATGAAAGCCTTAGAAAGTGCTCTCTATAGCACTGTTTAATTGTATTTCAATAAAAATGTACATTTAAGATGTACTTCAAAGTATGACATAAATTACTCTATGAACTTGAGTTTGACTCAGTAGATGACGTCAGAGAGTTATTGGCAGTGAAAATTTCCTGGCCACATTTCGAAATACCTTTTTCTGTTTACAGAAGTTCTTTGTAGGACAATGCTTCTTAAGACGGGTTAGGTATCAACCACACTTAGAGAAATAAGAACACAGATAACTCATTATCACAAATGGCACTTTATTATTCAGGACGAGGTAATTTGAAAAAGTCATTTTAACAATGGCGGCTGGTTGTAACTGCTGCGAGGAGTGCAAGCGTCAACCGGTAGCTAAGATGTTGTTGCTAATGAGAAAATATGATCATATCACATGAATCATTCCTACTCACGGTCAAGCGATGCGACACATGGTATTTAAAAGACTTAGACGCTAGACGAGACGAAGCTTTTGAAGGGGCATTCCTCTTTCAGAAACGGTCACGCACTAAAGCTCACCTAGATATTTGGTTTTTGCAGAATAAACACACATTATATTTTTTCGAAAAAAAAAAAAAAAAACTTCCTGCCTTCTCAAACGAAAGCAAACCCAGTCTCATGTACGATAGAAAAAACATTTAAATTTTGAGCCCTTAACTGTCGAAAACCAAATCAAACGTCGCATCCAATACATGTGTGCTCTCAAAACTATCTTACACTTTTAAGTCAGAGTAGCGAAAAAAAACTCCCACAAGTAATACATAGTTGTGGCCACCCTGTAAGAAATATTCGCGTAGTTTTGTTTCTATCCGTAACTCCATTTTTGGTGAAAGATATTCTGAAATTCTGACATTGGCGTTAAGTCGTAAACCATAGTTCAACAGATATTTATGACGCCGTCTACTAACAGATGTTTCCGCTGGCATTCCTGTGTAAGGTTTAACGTTAAAGCAAACTATAAAGTAGTAAACCTATGAGGTAACTCATTGGATTCTGTTGAACTATAATGGTACACCTTCACGCAGTCTGATCACAGTTACCAAATGGCATAGATGCTGTTTTCCAGACATAGATAGTTACTTTGCCGTGATGCAAATTTCAATCGATAGTAGGAAAGTACCACAACTAATATTCGTATAACTTTTGATAGTAGTTATTTTTTAAATGCTCCAGTATCTTGTGAAAACTAAAATAGTAGTATTCCCCATGCCATGATTTTGTCTACTAGGTCTGGCATCACTCTCAGACACAAAGAAAACAAAATTATGGTATAAGAGAAAATTAATTCTGGCTTTCACCATGTAATACTGGTACACAAAAGCAGTTTTTAATGGTTTGTGTTCGCGAAATTATTAGTATGAATTATTGGTTGTGTCCCAAACGTCTTAGGAGACAACCTGCGAATCACAGATGTTCGGTGCAGCAGTAACCTTGTTCTAATTGGCACATTCAAATGAGAAACGTTTCTCACAAATCCAAGCAGCCACTAACCAGAGAAGAGCTTCAGATGTGCACGTTGGTCAATTTGTGCGAAATTAATTCCGCGAATAAAGGACGCCCCTTACTATCAGGAGAGGAACAACTCTGTACCGGAATCATATAGTCTTTGTTTATGGCACACGTGGGTTAGCGATTGTTGTGATATACACGTGGAGCGGTACACAGTTGCCGGCACTCCTCGCAACAATGACAGCTGTTCGCCTAGTTGCTGTCGCCCTGGAAGGTGATAGTCACGTCCTTGGAGCGCAGGTTGGGCAGCTGGAAGTCGTCGCTCGTCAGCCGGCGGTCGAACGGGAAGCCCATTGGCCGGTTGTCCGGGTACTTGTGGTTGATGGTGCCGCAGTAGCTGAGCGAGCCGCCGTAGTCGTAGTCGTATGGCAGGTCGTTCACCTGCAGACAGAACAAGGTATAGTTAGGAGAACAGCACCCTTGAGTAGGTTATCATACCCGAGCCTCATGCTATAACTAGGAAGACTGGTGCATTGCCCAGGACGGCAGATAGGAGGAAACTCGCGAAGAGGTAAAAAAATTCTTCACATGAAAACAACTTAAATTCAAAATTACAACGTTTTTCTTATAATTATTTCCATTTAACATACTACACTACCAATTACTTCAATACTATAGTGAATATACTAATCAACAGTCGGAAACATACTGCCAACCCTCAACATTTTCCTAACGAACCTAACCATACATAACACGTAAAATTTACTGGAGGAGGAAGGACGGTTATGTTTTTCTGTCTATAGTGCCAGTCACCTAAACACGGGGCCTGCTCATACACCGAGAGCAGACTTATGACTGGGAGTCCATATGTCGACTGAAGAACCACGAAGGACAGTATGAAATGAATCCCTCCAATGGAGAAGAGACGGAACGTGAAGCATGGGAGAGTATATCGGGAAGACACTCCGGCCAACTGTAACGCCCGGCTCATTTCCTACATAACCCTCCTCCCCCGGAGGGAATTGAACCACGATCGCCTTAGTGTAAGGCCACTGCCACAACCTCGGATAGGAACTCTGAAGAAGACGTTTGATGAAGTAATTTCATACGTTCAGACTATGAAATATGGGAGACACTAGTACACTACAATAAATAAAACTGTTTATTTTAAACGGTCCACATTGAAAATGGCAAAGAAAGTTTATTTAGTCTTTGATCACTTTCATGTGACTGAAGCCGTGTTACGGATTCCAATAGCCGAGCTACCTGCCGAACACGTGGTGTATGAAAACAGAGTTGTTGATTTTTTAGCAAACTGGTTAATCGTTCATCGTGTAATTTTAGATTTTCTTGCTTATCCATTTATATTGAGCTCACTTAGTCCTATTGATATCCAAACTCCACACTTTTTGGTCTGTAATTGCAACGACTTAAGTGTGTTTCAAACAGATTTTTCCATCTTTCAATTACTTAAAAATAACATAAAATAAACACGCTTGGGTAACTTATCTCACATTTATGTATGAAAGGTCAACATACTGCGAGATTTTCTAGCATCTCGGTGTTGGGAGGTGTAGCAGTTGGACGTTATCGTACCTGCCCTGGAGTTAAGAGCTTCGTGCCTTGCAGATTAAGGTCACAGAAGTCTTTTAGACGGAAAGATTCTAGTAATAAACTGCGGTGATTCAATTTACTGAATACAATCACAGTTATGAAGTCCGTATGTTGACAGTTGTCTTACAAGAATGTTTAATTTGCTAGCAGCTGCATTGAAACGTAGTATCCCGGTGAATAAAACAGGCTTCTTACAGTCAGCTTACGTCTACCTGTTTAGGGAGAGAACTGTTAAAATTTTGTCTCCGTAACTTATATTGGTCGGCGGGTTTTCTCGGGGATCTCCCATTTCCCCCGCCCATTCATTCCGTCGCTGCTCCATACTCATATCATGTCACCCCTCACCCGCGCTAACGACCTCGATGTTAAATGTTGCCCAAAATCTCTCTCTCTCATAACTTAAATTGTTTTTACCTGTGTTGCTTGCCTGTCCCGAGGTTGCTAACAAGATACGAGATACGACACCAGGGCAGAGAAGCAGAAAAAATAAAAAAATAAAAATATAACACGAGGATGACTCTTTCAAACCTAATTAATAAACTGTTAAATGTTTTCAACTTCTAACAGCATAAAACCAAATCAGACACTGGAAGGATCTGTTAGTTAACTATGAACTGAGTGTGAGCTCATCTCAAAAACTGTATTAGGCTGCAGATATATAAGAGTACACTTATTTTCAAGACTAAACAATTAGAGCATTATTAAAGATTTTAGTTCATTTTAACAGTACCGTAAGAAGATAAACCTAAGAAAAGTAACGGAATAACTAAACAGTAAGCAGTTACCTAGAGACTACCAGTAAATAAAGCAAATTATTTACCACAAAATACAGTCTCTATTCTAAACTTTTTTTGGAAAGCAGTCTGCACTCTGAAGTGCCAGGACTTGTATAGTAAGAAGACGTGAAGATTTATACACTTGAAAGTTTTGTAAAGCGTAAATTATTTAAAAAATACAATTCAGTAAGGTTTTTTTTTTTAATGCTCATGAGTAACTAAGTTAAGATCGCAGAATGTAATAAGTTATCTATATCATCGTTCATTTACGTGCTACACTCTCAAATATGTTTTGTTAATATTCCTCTATCACTGACATATTTTTCCCGTCCCTCAGAAGCACATAGCAGACAAAAGTGAGTTAAAATCTGCCCTACGCACAACAGTCTGGCAATATGACTCACCTTCTCGTTGACGTAGTCAGTGAGAATGACGTAGAGAGTGAAGGGCATACCTCCCTTCTTGCCCTTGGGCAGCAGCAAGCGGTCAGGGTAGCCACAGTGTCGCACATCCTGCCACAAAACACCATACACACTCACATATATGCTGCAACAAATATAAGAAGGTCGCGAGGCTTGAAAGTACCCGCTATATTAGAACACTATACCACAACTTTAAAAATAAAATTCATACTCTCATGTGGGCAATAACCATAATAATATAAGCGATAATAGTCAAGCGATTCCAATTGTAGACGATGTGGCAATCTCTACTCTCTGCCTTATAACAAAACATTTATAGGGCAAATTAAATAGAACATTTATATTAATCACAAACGGTGAGGTCTGTTCCCATTGAAGAAAAGAAATAAATTCTCGACTAATCAGTATTAAGGACGACTCTAGCAAATAAAAATATAGTGTGTGAAATTTACTTAGGATAACCGCTACGCTAAAAAGCCTTGACATTTGTTCTTTACATTCATTACTTAAATATACAGACGTTTAGCTTTAAAATTTATCTTTTATGACAATATAATTTGAGCCAGTAATATTTTTTCCAAAAATATTTTGCTACGGAAATGTTTCTTAATAAATTTAAAAAAGTTTTTATTTTTGTTTGGAATAGTTCTTAGAAATTTATCCACCAACTTGATACCTCAACTGACGGCTGTGGATGACGCTGATATCCTGGCCCTCAGGTTACCCTACTCATATGATATTTACTTTCTTTATAATTATAATATCTCCGATTCCACATTTATACTCAATGCCACCCAAACAGGAAAGCAGAACCCTAATGGTTCGTCGACGGTGAGGGCATTAGATACGTATTAAATAACTGACAGACAGAAATCAGACAAGAGGTCGGAAGTGGCCTGTATTCAGGGGAGCGATTTCGGAAGACCCTGTAATCTAAGTCACAGTACATGAAATAAAACTTCAAATATAAAAGCAAAGGGGCAAGTACCGTGTCAATCACAGTATAAATATTTAAGCATTGAGTCTTTAAATATTACAATTTAAAATTTTTTCCATCACATTGATTTACGTACAATAGAACGTAAGCAGTAAGAAGTAATAATTGAAAATTTGACGGTTAGTTTCAAACCAAAGGTAAATAAATTTTTCATTTTTTTTCAAGTCTATTGCTTAATACTAGTTCCTTAACATTTACTTGTATAAGCCCTGTAAGTGGCTGTAACCTTGGTCGGTTTACTTGAAAGCTAGGGAATCACGCTAGAGTTTTCTTTTATTATTTTTTATTTTGCTTAAAATCACGAAATTTGTTTAATTAGTCTGTCAAATAAATGCACTATATTCAAACTAATGTATTTGAAATAATATCTATCAAATATACATTTATTTTTTATTTCACTTTCGTTTCTTCAATGTTTATTTCTGTGTTTCGGGATTGTGCTCAAAGGCAGCAATAATAACCAGTGAAGAGTATCACATTTAAGAAATTAATTTCAATGCTGTGAATCAGAGTTCAGAGAACTGTACCACTGACTTGAGCTGCAGTCTCAGACTTCTCAGAATGTATAAAGGAACAGAGAAGATAACTTTAGGCTTATCATGAGACAACATATGTGTTGGGCCAGCGCATGATTTCTCACAAGACCATGTTTTGTCCTTCATAGACAAACTGTCTAAAGTTCACGCTTACTTGCGTGAACATGTTTTCGAACGACAGGCAAAGGCCAACCATACTGCTCATATCTCAAACATCCGTCACTTGTTTCATTCTTTAAGAAAAAATAACTGTCACAGTCAACAAGAAGTATTCGGCACATTTTGTAATGTTTCATGGAATATGCAAGAGCTACCGAGATAAATGTTTTATGAGACAACATTTGAGAACGCTGATCTAAAGTAAATTCTTCTTTGCATCAAATAAAAATTCGGTTTTTGAACAGTCAACACGATTGTACTATTTCGTTTATATATATTTTCAAAAAATTTTAAAATTTAAGACTGGCAGCTAATTTGGTGCGAGAACGTTCACCTAAGTATTACGAATTAATTACGCGAAGAGGCATGGCATCTTAAATTTAATATAAAAGTTGGATTTTTTTAAATATTACAATTAACGTAGTTAATGTAGTACACGTGTGCAAAGAATGTAATGGAAAATTACACTGAAGTAAGTTAAATAATATATGTAAAATTTCACAGCATTATTGTTGTGGTTCATACTAAAATGTAACTTCTGCTGTATTAAGAGTACTTATTTAAATTGTTACCATATCTTTACAAATTTTAAAAGGAAATAAGAACCACATTTCTATCCTTTCGTCCTTGACACTTAGCAACATGTTGAGAGTATACAAGCTTAGTAAGTACATTGTGGTGGTGCGTTAATACGAAATTTACCTCTGATATTACACGCTGAATGATTGGACGACTGGAAACCACAATAAAGTTGTTAAGCTAAGAGGGCTACGACTAAAATATGGAATAAATTTAAAATGTATAGAATTAGATACTACAGTTTGAAAAAGTTTGTTGAAAATCAAGTCGTACTAAGACATCTAGCTGCAGTGAATACAAGGATTGCATTAATTTATTCTTTACTGCTTCTGCAATAAATATGGTATTATAATACCGGAAATGTTCTGCACTCTAAGCTTGTATGGTTGGTAGCGAAGTTACACAGTATAGTTCCGTGTATTTTCTTAATTAAATACACTAATACTGCAACCAAGTCCATCGAAATCGACGTACTTATATTTCATGTAATTAATAAACATTTTTATCAAACTGTATAGATTCCTGCTAATTGCAAGGTTTATCTTACTTATCTTACACTCTCAAGCATCAAGTGACGAGTACAGTGAGGTTTGACATTTGCAGTCCTTAGCCGTTGCGCGCGGAAAGATACGAATTGGCAGAAAATAGAACTTTGGCAGGAATTTTTTGAGTACTCACTTAATCCCGAACTACCTATACTTGTAGTAGAGTTAACCTTGACAAACTTATGTTTAGTGCAGAATGTACGTCATTGCTACCGAATGTTGCCGAGTAGCAGAAAACTTACAATAAAATAAAATAAGTAAGCACTAGAAAATGAGCAACAAAAAATTAAAACCTAAGAATCAAACCAGGAAAGCCAGCAATAGCTGTAGTAAACAAACATGGAGTACATACAATTCCGAAATATGAATACAGTCGGTATATAACGTTCATATTTCCTATTTCGGAATTATTTGTATGTTTGGAGATTAAAACTATTTCTGGGCTCCCTGATTTGTTGCTAGTCAATAAGAAATAGTTTGTACCAGTACCAGACGTGCGTATAGGAATTCTGAGAACTTGCATGTAACGAAGAAATTTCCTATGCAATTATGGTAAATGGCCCGTTAAATAATACGAAAAAAGAGCACGTATAGGGAAAAAGGCAATTTTGTTTGGGGATGATACAATATTGTACCGAAAAATTCCTGTACCACGTATGTATTAATGACTTCCATTTTAGGTGTAGGAAAATTGCCAAACTATTTTTACAGTGTGCGGTTTTATTTTAGTTGCTTTATTCTCCCGTGGTCAGTTGTTTTATTGTAACTGCGTGTTTTCTGCGACTCAGAAATCTATTGCAATGACGTATATGCAGCAACAACACTTCAGTTTGCCATGCATCCCTATTGGAGAAATAATTCAAAGATAAGTATTAATACTGTAGCTGGTCTCTTCTCACCTTGTTCACATTGACGGTCGCCTTGCCGTTGATGGCGTTCTCGACCTTGGCCACGAGCAGCTTGGTCGTCTCTCTGTCCGGGATCGTGACGCTCGACTCGCTCGACTTCCTCTGGATCACGGTCTTGCCAGTGTTCACTGCCGAAAACATCCAACACGTTTCACATACACTCTTCCTGCGGTACGCAAGCTCGAACGTTGTCCTTCACAAACCAGCTTTCATTAGGTCTTAAGAGTGAGTGATAGTCACCATCTTGGTTTTTTGAATTTTGTGTCACAACTTTCCTCCTGAGTAAATTTAGAACTTGAACCTTACTACGGGATAGAACACATATTGATAGACGTTTAGACACAGTAAATATATTTTTGTCGTTACTGTTGTTACAGAAAATTGCAGTTCGAACATTATTATTACTTTCTTAACTACAATTCGATCTGTAACGACAATAACGGATAAAAAGATTTACGGTGTCTAATCCTATCAATATGTATTAAAATATGTAGTTAGGTTAAATTTCCAAAATTTTACCAAGAAGAAAACTTATGACACAAAATACAAACATTCAAGATGGTGACTATCACTCACTCTTAACGCTGTGTGACTTCACAGTTATTATAAATGTCATATGAAATAAGTTATTTTATAAATCATCGTAACGGACAGTAAACTCATGATTACTAAATTTTAATGTTCATAAAATGTTTTAACAACTTACTGCCCGATGATTAAGTAATAATCCTATCCAGCACATGCCTGGTAAGATAACTGCTTTACATATTTTTTTACATGTCAACTTTCCTGTACTATACCGACCGTGTTTGCTGGAGCTGTTGGCGCAAGAACATTTCACGTAAATGCGTGGCTTTAAAAAGAGAACACGAGCATTCTTAACTCTTCTGTGTAGAAGAGACTTCCAAAGCCAAGATTGCCCAAATGTCTTTGATAAATTACAATTTTCCTTACGTAGGTCTCTGGTAATCTGCTCCTACTTATCATTTGTTTAGTAAGTTTAGTTAATAATCATATAAGTCTAATTCTAGTTCCTACGGAATTTGAGTGAGCAAATCAAAGATACCACAAACCTGTAGGGCAACGCTGTTGTGGGATAAAGAAGCAGAATAATGTATCACGTGGGAAGGTAAGATTTATGTATTACACCGCATTGTTATTGCACTCTTTCTCTGTCTCAAGTGGCATTGAAACAAAAATATTGGACGGCAAAAAGAGTTGCAAAGTTGCTGCTTACGACACGTCAAGAACATCTGGCTGTGATTTCACTAGAGGATAGATCCAACGAATGTCTGACGACGCACGCAATGGCTAGGTGCTTCTTCGGCGTAGTTGAAAGATGGGGGAACGCTACCCTGAAAATCTACCTTGAAATTTCATTCCAATAAATTAAAACAAAATACACGGCCTCTCTTTCTTTGACACTATTAAAAGTACCATGGCTTAGTATCAAGTGATATGCTACTCTGTATATAAATAAATCAAATTTAATAGTTGGTTTTTAGGGTAGCATGAATCTCTATACATAATTCACTTAAACGAATAAATTGAAAACACATTTCAAACTTAATATTTCGAAAGTTATGATCACGCAAAATCAACATAGCCTATCCTGACACAAAGTATAAGTAGAGATATTGCAATTTTGGAAAAAATACTTCTGCTTACGTTTGTTTCTATGCATTATATCTACATTTTCAGCTCTGCTACGCGGATGTTGGCAGCATGGTTTAGTGCAGACGTGTGCCAGTCAGAATACGGTTACTGAGATACAAAACGTCTGTGATTGACGTACAAAACCCTAAGAAACGCAAGAGTTCAAACATCCAATAACTGACAACGAAGCGCATCTGCATGCAAGGCCTTGAAACAAGTTGGTACAAAAATCTTCTTCCGAAAATCCAGTGTCTCAAAGTGTGGACCATATTAGAGGTAAAGCTGTACCTTTGGTGACGAACTTGTCTATCTCGACGAGGTAGTGCCTCTTCTCGTCAAGAGGGATCTCCTGACCGAACCAGTCGTACTTGGGGCCGAGGAAGATGCGCACAGTGGCCAGGGTCTCGCTCTCGCTCTCTGTCGTCACGTGGATGGCGAAGGGCTTGTGGTTGAGGCGGCGCACACGGGCCTTGATCTCCACGTCGTCCAGGTCGATGGTGTCGTCTAGAGCGTTCAGCAGGTCCACGTCGAAGTCCTCGAAGTACGTCTCCAGTGGGTCGACAGTCACGTCCGTGATCTTCACTCCCGGCAGCGCCAGCTGTCCACGACAACCAGCCTCATTACATCCCATTACAAGCACTTGCTTCGTAACTAAGAGAGAAATATTTCACTTGCGATAAATAACACGAAATATACCCCACAGAAAGGTTTAATATGCAAATTATTAACAAAAATAGTTAGCTAAGAGTTTTTGTGCTATTAATTTTTTCGCTGTTAGTATACTGTAGCAGAAAATTAAAGGGAAAAAAATTGCAATAAAATATCATTGGTTTATAGCGTACGAAAAATATATGATAAACAGATTGTGTGGCAAACTTTACACACTTATTAATTACATACTGGCAATAATTCACAGTTGTTAGAAATGCAGCTGAGCATGGAAAACTTAGTTTTCAAATCAAAGTTGCAACAAAAATATTTCTGTCTAATGAGATAACATTCAGAAACTATGCACAGTTTTCAACATTCACTCCGGAAGAAGTCTAAATGTAATTTAATGCCGAGCAGCTCGGCGACTCACATCGTCTTGCTTGTACGGTGGCAGCAGGTCCTTGTGCAACTTGAAGAGGTTGTCGATGTGCTTGTGCAATCTGAAGAAGGCCGGGTCTCTGGTTGCCGTCTCGAAGTGCTCCATAACTCCAGGAGGCATCTGACAACAGACGAGCACCATTCAGTTCCCTCTCTGAAGGAGTCACCCACAAGTAGTACTTTATGACCCTAAGATAACTGGCAAACTTATTTGATTCCATAATGTTGTCAAGTAATATTAGCTGCGGAGAAGGAAACTTATGGTTCTCGCTCTTACTGAAAGGCACAAGACATGGTATCAATACAAATTATACAGGCTTCTGTGTATTATTATTGAAACAATCAGGTGCCCACGTTTACCAACCTTCTAACTGGTGCAGCGAGAAGTCTGACACGTTATTATTGTATCTAGATTGACGCTTATTCCCACATCATTAAGAACCTTAGCTTCATATCACACATATCACAAGAAAGGAATGAACCGTTAATGAAGTTAATTGAATTGTTAAATTCTGGACCTGAGAGAATCTATTATTTTAAGATTTTTCATGTTACTCAAAACAGTAGTTACCGTAATCTCTAAGACCCTCCCAAGGGCTTCTCAAGACAAAGAACTGTTTCATGAAAGCAACGTCGTCTTTCTTGAGTCATTAATTCAACAGGGTCTGAGCAAAACGTCTGATAGTTAAGTTATTTAACCTAGGTAGTTGAAAGTCAGCAGAGATCTGCTGGCCAGAATAATTGTTTGTAAATTTGCCACACGTGCGTATAGGAGCGCTAAGAAAGTAGGTATAGTAGAATAGTTTCCCAGACATCCTTGGTAGCACTCATAAACCTTTTTATAAAACAGTCAAATGTATACTGAAGTTACCAGACTTGTATTGTAACATTTGTAAAAGTTTGCATATTTAAAGGGCGGAAGTTTGGTAACTGTCCCATGCTGCGTCTGGGATAATAACTTCCTAAACATTTCAGGAAGTTTTTTTTACAGTGTAGAGGTGGGTATCACTCACGTTGAACTTGCCCTTGGGGTCAGTGATCTTGCCGAGTAGAATGTGGCCGTAGTTGTGCAGAGCTCCGTAGTATTCACGGTGTTTGGATGTGGTGGACGGCTCCATGATCTCTCCCAGTGTGTTGATACCAGTCGTGTCGTTCAAGGAGAAGTAGTCGCCCGACACCTGCGCATATCACACAACTCTACAGTCCTTCCTTCAACCGGTATTCGTCCCTCCTTGTCATGCATAGTCCTCCTATCAGGTGTACTTTTACTGGTGAGGGAAATTACAAATCAATTCCTTACGCATCGACTAATCCTAGAATCTGAACATTTCTTCAACGTTTTGAAGAAGGGTGTCATATTATTTGACGCACTCATTTTAATTAATAAGCCAGAATGCGATACAATCACAGCGGCGTATTCAGGCTGAAAGTGGCAATTTTCAGAACCATTTTAGCGATAGTAAGAGTCGTATAACTACAGTACAAATAAGATTAAAAGTTTAAAACAAAAATAGGTCACATGTTAGTTTAATTTCAGACGGCGACTTAGCATGCTGTTTTCACCTCTTTTGTAAAATTAAGTCATTTCATTTATTCACTATTCATTTTACCGACAATGTAGCTTAATGGAAACATTATATTTTATGATTATGTAATATATATATATTACATATTTTGGTAGTACGAATTATTTAGTCTATATTACATGGTGACAGATAATTATATCAAATGCATTGCAAATCTAACGTGGGTAATGAAAGGTAAGGTAATTATCAAAGTCTGTATTGAAATATTTTCAAATAATTTTTTGCAAATTTTGACTCAAAAAATTTGGAACAATTCAGTCTGATTAGTGACACGGACTGATAGGGTTTCCCCGAACCCTTCTATGTTTTCATGAGCAAGTTTAATAATAAGAAGAATATGTAACACTGTGTGGTCTTTTTGTAAATTGAAAGGTGCAATACAATTTGCGCGAAATTTGATCTGAAGAAGACGTAACTTTGTGCAATAACATGGCGAGCATGTACTCACGGTGATGACGGCTTGGTGAGAGATGGCCTCACGTATTCGTCGCTCGTAGTCGACCATGTCCTGCACCTTGATGTAGCTCAGGTCCTGGAACTCGAAGTCATCGGGACGGGCGGGGAACTCTCCTCCTACGCGGTATGTTGTCTGAGGGTAGAAGCCGTCTACGATGCGTTCCGTCCATCCCAGGGGCTCCACTGGTGGCAGGTCATTGGACAGACGCTCCAGGTCGAACCTGCGACCAACACGCCCTTATAGACACGTTGTTTGGATATCTACATCATTTCATCAATTTTATACAAAGTGCGACAACACGACTGCGTTTAATTATTTATATAATTACACATCTACTATATAAAAATGTTTGTTCGTGTTCAATGCGCGCCTGTACAATTTATCGATTGCGATGAAAATTTTGTTTGATTTTGTATGCGTCTGGGGAGGTTTAAAAAATGGGGGAAGTAAAATGGGTTATAGGGTCAGAACGAGGTACCCAAATAATTTAATGGGCATTGCAGCACATGTCGGGAATGCTAGTAGGCCAATAAAAATAAATATGTGAAAATGAGAATGTTTGAGTTTTACTATAAAACTGTTATTTCTTCATATCTAATTTCCTCGAATATTTATGTGTGAGAGCATTCTTTAAATTTCTGCATAAATATGGTATTTTTATCTCAAGTCTTTATTTAATGTTTAAGATATTTTTTGTGGAATTATTTGGACTTTTATTTTGCAATCACTTTAAGAATATGAAAATATACAAAAAATTAGAGAATAATGGGTTCATGACGGCTTACTTAATTCCGGTGTGGTGCATGTAACTGTCTTAGCTGGGTACCGAACTAGTATTTAAAGCTGGATAGGAGTTGTCGGTAATTCGATCAATGAATTACGTACAGGTTTAGTTCGTAAATGTGAAACTCTAGGAGTCACATATTTCAGAGTGATATGAGGAAAGGCAAAGTATAGGTATTTTAAAAAATATTTAACATCGAACCAACTGTTGTAATGTAATGACACTCATAAAGATGATGCAAGTGGGCCTAAGTATAGTCGTGTTTATCAGATACGGTGGCACAACTTGACAAAATGGCAGGAGCAGGGAGAGAAATCAGCCATGAACGTTAAGGAAGCGTGCCAGCACTTGCCTGGAGCGATTTCAGGAAACCCTGGCAAATCATTATCAGGGAGGCCGGAGCGGGGAAGTGAACCCGGATCTTCCAGAATGCGAGTCCAGTGTGTTACCGTTGAGCCACCTCACTCGGTAGAAAAGTTGGAAAGGTCTGCAGATATTGACCCTTACACTTCACGTTGCCCAATACAGAGGATGCAGATCATAAAGTACGTTTTTAGTTTGAGCTGATCTCGTAAGAATCGCATCATTAATAAAAGACAATATCATATATACAATATAAATTTGTCAATGAAACCGTTACTTTAGACCGAGTAAGGTAGAGCAACAGTAAAACGTTGGACTCGCATTCAGGAGGACCCAGATTCGATCCCCGGCCATCCTGGTTTCGGTTTTCCATGTTTCCCCGAAATCGCTCCAGGATAATGTTGGGATGGTATCTTAACAAAGGCCATGGCCAACTCATCTCCCAGCTCCTGTCATTGTAACAAGTTGTGTGTCACATTCTATAATTTCCTCACTGTCGATAAAGCTGAGCCGAAATAAGTCCTTCATTGGTCTCTAGTGTAACTATCTATAGAGAGATATGGTCTGTTCGCGGTTAAATGAGCACGATTGATGACAACCTTGTCTGTTTAATGTACTACGACATGGTCTCTTATGCTCGGAGCAAGGTGCTGCCAGCATTGTTACCTGGCAATCAGCTGGTGGTGCATGTAGTAAAAGAGCTCTCCCTTCCTATCCTTGCTCACGCCATACTCCTCGGGCTTCCACCAGAAGGGGAAGTCCATGTGCCAGTGAGCGTGGTGGGAGTTCATGCCCAGGTCCTCACCCAGGTAGGCCACACGCTGCTCGGGGTTGCGAATTGTCCCTGCCAACAAACACACGCTCCTATATTAAGTCACGAGATTAGCAAGGTTGAGGCGAAATTCCAGATTCTGACGTTCAAACAGTAATCTGAGTTGAGTTTTCAAACGTCAGATCCTGAATAGTCTACTGGATGTTAGACATTAACCTGGTCATCGAGCAAATCTGGTCGTGTGACTATGAAAACCGACATAATCTCAGACTAGGTCTACTTTCTCACTCCAACGAGCTGAGTTATCACCTCTACAGTGCAGGTTATTTCCTCGGAGCTATCCCCGCACGCACAGATTAATATTACTAGCATTTGTTTTTCATCACGTTTCTCCCTTTAGTCCCTTATATCTTACTTAATATTTTTTTACTTGAGATTAATTTTCCGGGTGTGCGTTTTTCAAGTGTTATTAAACTAAAAAGTTGATTTACCGTCTTTTTGAAACTTAAAATAATTAGTTGTTAAAAAACTAACAAAAGTAAAAAATACACACTATGTGACTGCTTATAGGCTATGATATGCCCTTCATCAGTGATCTCCATTAATAAAATTCAGTTTTAGTTCAGATATGTTCACGTGTGTCTGTGTACAGGAGTTGCCATCCCAAGCACACATGCATACCAAAAAACTTAATTGATTTACGGGATGCGCCCGACCATATATATTACTCGCACAACAGCGGTACTAGGCGGGCTAGCGTTATTGACAGTGTGTAGGGGCCTCCGTCACAGCAGACGATTTAACATTATTTACGAAAATACCTAATTACTCATCACACTCCGAAAAAAAATCAGAATTTTGGTTTTGCTGTTCGATGACAATTCAGTTTCTTAGAACCGGTATGCTAACATGTGCGTCACTTCTAAGACTTCCACCGTGTGGAATATAAATAGAAATATATTATTATTTACTAAAACTAAATTATTTATTTACAAACAAGCTCCCCAAAAGCAAATTATCAATTCTGTGAAATCCAGTAAGATTTTTGCGACTCTAAGCTATTATCTAGAAAACCATGACTATTGTAGATATATGTACTATTCCACATTGTTTGAAAAATGTACCACGCGTCAATACTTTCTAGGAATCTGCAGTGTATGACTTGGGTAGCATTCACGTCGTCGAATTTTATATATTTAAGCCCAAATGGATAGGAACATACATTTTCTGACTTGGAACTTTTCGCTGCCGGCAGGTTAATCCAACAGTGAGCTAGTCTGATTAATGATTTATAATATGCCAGTGAAAAATCAGCAGTGGCGTATCATGGTAGTTTTGCAAGGCATGCACTGCTAAGCAGTGACTATACACAACACTGAGTTGTCTATGGAACATTAGACTGGTAGGGGCAGGTATACTTCACAGCCAGTAGCGTGCAAGAGGCAAGGAACATATTGTCCAGTAAGACACCTCAGTCTACACAACATATGTTTATTGGATATGACAGGTAGGCATACTGAATCCATGTGCTCAAAGCGTATAGTCTGGGCTTATATCACATGCCTTGGAAAACGACCACCATACGCCACTGGAAATCAGCAACTCCGTAATAGGAACCAAGTACTGCAGCCACACGTACTCGTGTCTCTATAACTCAGTAATTAGCAAGCTGGCCTTCGGTTACGAAAATACGGGTTCAGCCCTCAGCAGGTGGTAAACATGACCGATGTTGCTGATAGAATGATCGCTATTGTGGGGCTATCGCACCCACCACAGTGATATTACAACAATCTAATCGTAAATTATTAATTCGTAGAGAAATTTAAGAATGAGCGCACCCACATAGGTGTAGATGCCGGCCTTCAAGTATTATTACCACACCCAAAACACTTTCACGTAGACTTTTTAATATTCATCTAGTTATTTAATTTTATTTTATGCCATACAATAACGGCTGTATATCACTGGGGAAAAACACATAGAAACTGCCTCTGTTAGGGACGTTGAGGGGCAGGAATACCACAAGGCGTTTCAGAATTGTAATTATTATTTTTAAGTAACGTGGTTATAATGTGGTTTAATGAAACAATTAACTGTTGTGCTCGTAGATAAATAATCGAACATGTCAACTCAACTATGCAACAATCGAAAGTGGACACTAAATGATAAATTATTTATGATAGTTGTAACAGAAATAATTTCTCTCCCCCAATTGGCTGGGCTCTTAAGCGTGGTACATATCTCAACGCTAAAATAATTAATCTATCACTGTAGGTTTCTTGATGCCAATTTGCGAAAATTAAACAAAATAACTCCTTGATAACAGTTTTAGCTAACGTTTTAAACATAATTGTTTCCAGTGTTACCAACTTCTGAGACACAATCTCTGACGCCGGAACCTCGTGCATTTAACTGCGGCGCAAGAGATCATGCGTAACAAATGAGTAATTCTGGATAAATATTTACTCATAAAGTTTGCAAATACCATTGTCTAGGATTGTCATTGAGTATTTCATCCATATTGACTTAAAAAAAAGTGTAAGAATCAGCTGACATTTTCAGCGTTTATTTATCTACCATGCACTCTTAAGAGCGAAGGAGCTTCAAAATTTTTTACGACAATCACGTTTTAAACCCTGAACTGGAGCCGATACCGTAAATTCGATCGGTAACTTTGTTATAACTGGTTTTAACGTCATACTCTGACTTTGCTGAGACAAAATACAGCATGATGGTTGGTAATCAGATAGTAAACAAAATTTAACTGGTTACTTAGGTTAAATATTTGCACAGTTTGTCTCAAACAGTTACAATACATAGTAAAGCCAATTTGCAACAAAGTAATTTTATGTTATCGGCTCTCGTCTGGACTTACAAAAATAGAACCTTCCTTATTTTCTCGAAAGCCGAGAAACTCGAGTTCATATTCCGCCTCACGAGAGTTAACTCTACTTCTGCGATGCTAGCTGTTCTGTGGTCGTGTACAACAATCGGTGACAAGGGCCTGAAGGGTTGGCTAGGGCGGGGGAGGAGCAGGGGCGAACAAACCACGTTGACAGGACGGCCCGCTGTGATGCGGGTTGCGTCGTCAGAGGCGGCAGGGGTTGTCACGCCCCGTTGATCGCGCAGCCCACGCTAGCCGGATATATCTAACGGTTGTGGTGGGGAAGGAGGGGGGGGGGCAGGCGTCTGGACGCGACAGCGTTGATTGTCGCTGGGGTTGGGGGGTGTTGCTCGTGAAACCACCGCGTGTAAAACCCTTCTCCCCTCACCTTACCCGAGTCTAGCTGGTGCACCGTTAATTACCTCGATAATTACCGCTGTCCACCGCAGGGACCTTCGGGACACGTGGTCCGTCACGTGACACACCCTCCACCTCCTGGACCTATCGTCTAGACGTATACACCCGCCGTGGTGCCCCTATCTCATCGGGAGAAACTTCTCTAACAAACATCGATAGTACAAGTGCTATATATAGACATCTGAAAGCTGGAATTCAAACAACTGCTAACTCGTCTCACACTTGCAATTGGCTCATGACTTATTAAAAAAAAGCTCTTTAAAAGCGCTGAGCCAATAATATATGAGCAGCCAAATACAGGCCCAATCGTGTGGTCTCACTGCGTCTTCGAGGAGCCAATTAGTAGCTGCAATCTGCTAGAGTACGCATATATTTTTGGAGGATACCCTTCATGTCAGTTAACTAGAGAATTTTTCGGTCCATAGTTATTAAATTAAGCGCAGAATTAGTGGACTAAAAGTTGTCTGCGAATACGCGATTGCATGACGCAAAACAAATTAATTTATTACAGCAAATTTTCGTTTATATCTAAGTAAGAAATGTAATTTTGTACTATTATTTCCCTGGCTACGTTCCACTTATTTTCTTTTTGAGCTCTTTAATAATGACAGTATGAAATAATATAATTCGTACAGCAATATAACAAATGTGATGGAAAAAGTACACAATTTACTATGTCACATCTTGTTGCGGATACATTTGAAGCTCAACAACTCAACTAAAACTTTTAAATTTAGATAAAGGCTGTAAAATCTGTTTCAGCAAATAAATAGTTCATTTTATGCAACCGATTGCCGAACACTTAAAGAGTTATTGCATACAAACAAGTGTGAGAGTATTATGAAAATATATTTTAATTTTGTAGAAAAATCTTTGAAGTTACAAATTTTCGTAATGGTACGAAATTCAAACGAATATCTGACATTAATCATGCTAGATATTTTAACCGCACTTACTGTAAAGGCTCGTTGATATCTTATTTAAATGTCGAGTTTAGTGAATATCAATTAACAAGCAAACGTTTTTCGTGAAGAAATTTCTAGGTCAAAGAAAATAAAATTAAAGTTATTTTATGCTGCCTGAGATCCGATTTAATAGGTAATTTCACCTATTAAAGTACGATATATATAATATATAAGGGGCATAATTATGGCTGCCGAACGTACATAATTATTGTACTTCACATAAACATTTTTTCAACACGTTTCGTAAAAGGATATCGTCATTAATATCGATCTAAAATAGAACATGAATTTTTGTTTTTGCATGTCAGTGAAGCCACTGTTTTCTTGGCCCAAAGAACAATTTTGCACGAACTTGTGCCATCACCTTATGTTCAGCTATGCTTCATAGTTATTAGCAGTGCGTCTTTGAACAAAGGCGTCACACATATGACAGTGCCAAACAAAATAATGTTACTGCTGTGTCACACGTCCGTGATTTGTGGGTAGAATCCCAGCACGGTGAGTGTTAAAACTGCATTCAATCACTGACAATGAAGCAAATGTATGCAAGGCAGCGATAAAAGTTGGTGCCAAATTCTGATCACCAAAAGAAAGTGGCTCTGTATAACGGTGTTGAATTGCAGAAAATCCACAGTAACATAAAATGAATAAGCACGAGAAAATCAGTAACAAAATTACGATAATTTGGAATTATTTGTATGTTTGTTGAATACGGCCATTTTTGGCTTCCTTGGTTTGTTTCTTTCGTATCTGTGTTGTTCATTTTCTCGTTCTTTGTTATTTTATGTTACTTAGGGTACTCTGTGATTCAACAACATTCGCTATACCCGCTGTAGGTAACTTGATACTTTCTGGCAGCCCTGCTTCTAACTTGGATCTGTTTTCACACAACTATGTATCCTTCCGCCAAACATCAACAATAACATTGCCAGGCTGATGGCTGCACTGCAAGCCGACGTATATTGTTCATACGCAGCCACTTACTACGTCACCTCTAAATATAAGCAACACATTTTATTTCATTTACTGAAAATGAACATATTGTGTACGTATTCCATTAAACGATTTTCAATATTTTAGCCGCTGTTCATAATATACAGAAGAACTATTTCTACGGCATCAATGCCAACCCAACCATCCTCCAACTATCGTAAAACAGACGTGTTTATCTCACTTTCAAAATAATTACTACGATCAATTTTCATATTCGCGGACGCGTAACAATTAAATATAAATATATTTATTTATCTCATCCTACTGCTTTTTCATTTGCTTATATGGTAATAACGGAAGTATCCCTAGTAATTATTTTCAACAGTTCGTTTCTAGAAGTCTCAACCTACCGTACGGCGGATATAGCAATGGCATGTATACAACAAATCCAATTAGTTTATCGTACACCTCAATTGCAAAAATCATTCAAAGATCACTGTGTTATTTAAATTTGAAGCTTGGTAACTTTGTTTTGAAATGCGATTTGAATTGCTTGTTTTGGCAACCACGGCGGTGAAATGTGTGAGAGGACGTACCTGTGAAGTTCATACGCACGACGGCTGGCTCCTGCCTCATCTTGGCCTTGTAGGCGGCGTGTATGACCTCACTGTTGACGTACAGGTGCGGGTATATCTCGTAGGATGGAGGCAGCACTATGCCCTTGGCGTCGTCCCGGTGGATCACAGCCACGCTCAGCGCGTAGATAAACTGCCCTGCAACATTAACACAATACCATTCACTCTTGGCTTTTGTGTGCTGTAACTTTCCTGCTCGCTGGAGACCTAGAAATTAAGGAGCGTCATGAGCGATGTTAAGGTTAATTCTACTGCAGGTTAGAAAGAAAACGAGTTTTGCTATGGGAGATTTTGCCACAGGGAATATTTCTGCCGCTAGTTTCGCTGCGGTCGCTAAGGGACCAGAAAAATACGGAACTGTAGTAAAATTAAATTTAAATAGACTTTGAAATGACAGAAGTAATTTAACTTAATTTTAAAATGAAAATAAACCAATTTCGAGTTTTAAATTATTAACTTAATGTAACTGTAAATTCAGGAAATCTCTGTAATTGGTCAGTTTTCACCCCTTACCTACGCCTAAAGCGTATCACAAGTACGCAGAGCTAGTGTATTAGTTAAACAGTCTTCACGAAAGAAATTGTTGTTTGTATTTACCCTTGCAAACACATTTTTCGCACCACAGAAACATTTTCTCAAGTGTGATTACGTAAGGAATTATTTGGTATTTGTCAAAAAATGACTTGGCTCATTTCCTACAAAATATTCCTCTAGTTGTGAAGAACCTGGACACATTCATTGGCACGCGACCTGCGGAGAAAACGAGAGAAAGAGAGAAAGCGAGAGAGAGAGAGAAATGTGTCGGCGCTCACCCTCGTTGATGCGGTCGCGAGCCCAGCATGCCGTCTTGTAGAAGGTATCCCAGTCGAGAGCGTAGAACAGCGACTCGAACAGAAGCACCATCTCTTCACGGTGCTTGTCGTCGAAGAGAGTGAAGATCTGTCCTCGCGGCAGCAGCGAGCGCGCGTTGTAACGTTTCACTAGAGTCTTCACTGGCACGGGGTCCTGCAAGAACACAACACATAGCCACGCTCTGAACACGGATGGTGCAGAGTACACGGGAAACTAAGTACCTAAGCTACGTGGGGCCGTGGTTGCTAAAGTAGCTCAGAGAGACGCCTCCCAACAAGGCAAGGCGATCGGAGCTCGATTGCCGGCCGAGTTGACCCGGATTTTAAATCGTATCGGACTACATATCCGTATTACTTAAAAACTTGACACTAACAAGCTTTTCGTTACGCGAAAGTGAACGTAAGCATGAAGTCCCGCGATCTTGTTAAGACCCATTCAAATGTGTGCCAAGATGTTCCCAGCTTACGTGAATGTGAAAATATATCGTGATAAAAGTCATCGTAGGCCTTAGAGCCTTACATTCGGAAACATTGACACACACCGACAGGAATCTGCCATCTCTTGTAACTTGAAACCATTCTCCAATTAGCCTTGAATTATTTAGAAAAAAAACCGTAGAAAATCATAGGATGATGGGGTCGGGAATCGAACTCGGATCTTTCAGAATTCGAGTCTCTCGATGATCGCACTTAAAAATAAGGCGTTATAATACCTTTGCATGTAACGGAAGAAAATTACGTTTATGTTTCAGAGTAAATCACCCTGTGTGCAGAAATTTACACAAGTAACAAAAAGAAGTGCTCCCAAAACTGTGGATAATCATGTAACAAATATGAGGTAAGATTTATGTACAACAAAAATAAGAAAATTTGGACGCATTTGAAAAAAAAAACATTATTCGGTGGTGATTTAATTTGAATCACTTTACCTTTAATTAGAATCTCAGCACGCTAATTATTAAGCAACAAAGTCTTTGCGAACAACGTTACTTCTCATTTGTAAGCCAACATTTCCACCGAACTTCGCATAGGTTTAACACACACTGTAAGATAGTTATTTACGTATTCGTAAAATTGCACTATCATGTTTGTAAGTTTCACGTGCACATTGTGGTAACGTTACAACGTATGTAAGACGAAACAAATTTCCCACACACGTGAAACAAATTTCCCACACACGTTAAACAAATTTCACTATCGATTACGTACATGTTTTTGACAATGCCAAAACGTTTCATTTTGAGCACAGGAAAACAAATATTATATTATAATCGTCAGTTAAAATAGCACGTTACTATTAATTTTATACAGAAGCGGACGTATTTTCTGAGCCAAATGTTGTTTTGCTGACCTTAATACGGAAAATGTCAAAAAATTTTATGTTTTACATTGCGTTTAAAAGTGAAACAATTCTGTTGAAGGCAAGTTGTCTCTGGTAAGTACCTAAATAAATAGCCGTACTTAAGAGTGTGAGGTAGATAAATAAACACTGAAAATGTAAATTGATTTCTGCGCTTTTTTCGAAGCCAATATGGATAAAATACTCAATGACAATCCTAGATAATGGTATTTGCCAACTTTATGAGTAAATATTTATCCAGAATTACTAATTCGTTACGCGTGATCTCTTGCGCCGCAGTTAAATGCACAAAATTCCGGCACAGAGATTGTGCCTCAGACGTTCGTAACACTGGAAACAATTTTGTTTAAAACATTGGCTGAAACTATTGTCTAGGATTGCTATTGTTTAATTTTCGCAAATTGACTTCAAGAAACCTACAATTCTATATTAATGCTTTTAACGTTGAATTATGTACCACACCCTATTAAGGAAATACAATCCTTCACAGGCTCATTCACCTTTACCCATACCCTGTGTTGAGACAGTTTATATTACGTTAAGTTTGTTTGTAATAGATTAAGACATTTAGGTTATTAAAAATTCCCTCAAAAACACTGTGCGCTGAATATTTTTTAGGTTAAGAAAAATTCAGTATATTTAACATGTGGCATTGGAACTCCTCAAGTATGGGATACATGTACGTTTAGTAAATGCGCAGAATCTCGATGGCCTGTAGTACTGCCTTTGTCTAGGAGCTAGTGTCTGACTGGTGTCTGAGCGCACCAGTAGATAAGCTCACCTTGTATCTGTTGAGGTTGTTGGAAGGCTCGAACTTGTTGCCAGCCTCAGCCTGATCCTTGTACCTGTTGGGCTCATGGGGCTTGTTGAGGAGCTTCAGCACTTCTCGCTGCTTCAACAGGAAGTCCTTGTCCGCTGCAACATGCGTGCACTCGTACTATCACTCCTCTTATCATCATTTATTTATAAATATTGAAATATAGCGTACCGTCTAGGCCCTACAGCTCAGGGTGTTTAGAGACAAGTTACATGAACAGGGGAAGCACTCGGCCATTGCATTTGTTAAGCAACCATCCCAGAATTAATCTGGAATGTTATCAGAAGATTACGGAAAACCGAGATGAGACGATCCTCCCGAAAGAGATTTTTCTAAGTGTTACCACGTTTCTGCTCGTTCGACATGTCTTCTTCTACTTGCACAACAACTAGTACTCTTGCTTCTGACCAAGGCGATCCGGGTTCGATTCCTGGTGATGTTGGTACCAAAATTCTCGTATATGGGAAGCGTGGCAGACGGTGTCGCTGGTCTGCGGATTTTCTCGGTTATCTCCCGTTTCCCTCCTCCCGCCATTTTAATCCGGCGCCGCTCCATACTCACCTCATGTCACTCCCCTTCCACCACCAGCGCTAAAGACCTCGACCTAAATGTTTACTCATTCGCGATGAAAGAACAAAGCAATTCCCCTACAAATATATCACATGATGTTCTCAGTTGTATAGGCCATAGCGAGGAATCGACCGGGCGAGGCATCGATCTATCGAAATGCACATGCTGTCATCTTAAAAAAAAATTTTAAACACATTTCTTGTTTTTTTTTTCTTTTCGTAAATATATTTTATTGTTTATTGTTGACTACTAGTAAAGTTTGTGACATTTTTCAAGCCTTACATTTAGAACGTAGCGTATATTTTATGTTACAAAGCTACAATCTGTTAAAATTCTATGTTTTTATTATATGCATTCTTAGAATTCTCTCATTGATAACATATTCAAATACGAACATTCATATGATGTTAATTCCTGTTATCTTTACAACAATAGCTAATTTTAACACAATTGACGTGTTTCTGTGATTCAGTCACGTTAAATTTAGAGAGGCTAAAGTCAGTTTGTTAGAAGTATCCAAATTTAAAAGTCTTTTAAACTTTTTGACCTGCGTAACTGTTACGTCATAGGCTATGCATATCTGTTACCTTATAAACGGATTTTAAACTAATATCTATTATGTTCTTGAAATATGAATTATAATGAAGAATTTATTAAACAATAAGTTATAAAGTAGTGTAGTAAAATTTATTTTAATATTTTATCGTTTTAAGAATTCACGTAAAAATGTACGCAAAATTAATTTTTACATCTGTCTGAAAACAACCGTACTTTCTACGGGAATGTAAGCCGGCCTTCGTAGCGTGGTCGGTAGTATGCGGTCTTGGGTTCAAATCCCAGCACGAGCATGGATGTTTCTGTGGGTTTTTTTAGGTAATGATAGTTTGTAAGCTGTCCCTAACGGCAAAAAATCGGGGGACATAAACAAACCCTTTAAAAATACTGGAATTTAAGCTAGTGACAATGCTTTCAAATACAATATTTACACTGAACAATGAACACGTCACTAGATGTAAATGCTGGAAAATATATTTATTTAGTTTACTCATTGTGAGCTACAGAAAACACAACCGTCGATCATTTTCTAAAAATTAAATCATCTGTTTAGTTATTTAGGTAATATTATTGGTTGAGTCAAATCACTGCAGGAAAACAGTGTCGATGTTACACGCTATCACTAGACAAACAATGGCAGACGGAAATAGAATGCGTACATTGTTTCCAACACAGTAGGCTATCTTGGATGAGCAATGACTGGCTTCGTGGTAGCCAAAGTAAGTTCTTATCTTGTAGTCAAAGTCCTTTTAGTATTACCCAGCCTTAAAATACAAGAGGTGCTTATAAATGTAGGAATGAACACAATAATGACGAGAGTTAACTGAGAGCGCACAAATTTAACATTTTACAGAACAGAGGTGTCAACGACCCTATAACAAAATAAAAAATAATTGTTTGTTAAAATATGCTTCTTGCACAGGTTAACGTAACCCTTATTAATACAATATTTTTTAATGAGAAACACGATACAACAACGAGCGCAGAGAAATATATAACACTGTTATGATGATGCTGGGTTCATATCCTGACGAAACCTTTCACATGTACTTGTGTAAATTTTCGAATTTCGTTTGAAATATTGGTTTTCAAAGATCTTGAACTATTAGTTGAGGGGCCACGGGGGTAGGAGTTGTATTCTCAGGGGAGTCGTCTCATGTGTGGAATGTGGCCAACGTTGATGTTGACAGGGAGGGTTTTCTCGGTGGTATCGCGTTTTCTATGCTCTTGCATTCAGTAAACTCTCCACCCTCATTTGGAACCGACGTCAAACGGGTTGATTTAGACTGCTTACAGGACGAAACAGAAGTCTTTAGTGAAATATTTTCAGCACTTCTCTTGTGACGTTTTTCTTATCTCTTTGACAGAAGCAAACTGTAAGTTCATACCATATAATGAAATGTACTTGCATTAAGGGTAGTTACTCAGAAATCTAAATTTGCAGCAATAAAATACTGCTGCAAGGACACGGCATTTAACGAAAATGAAGATACTACAGTAAATCTATATTTTTCTCTTTTCACACACATTTAAAAAAACTTTATAGGTTGTGATGTTAAGAATGAAATTATGTAAATTTCTTCTCATATGAAAATGATTACACTAGTGAGCAACGCTCAAAGTTTCAGTTACTAAAATTTTGCTTTATTCGAATATTTATTAAGCTCGACAAAAATGTTGTAGCTGAAATCGTCTCTCTTATTTGTAGCTGCATTTTAAGCGTTGTTTATTTCTTAATTATATGCTTTTACTACGAAAATGAAGATTAAAACATTAAATAAATGGCCATTACTAATTATCTGCTACATATTTATACATAAGTATTATGCTGAGGTATATGCTGATATGCAAGAAACAATGACATGACAAAGTTGGCAGCAGTGAAGACCACGCTTACCTGGCACCTCGCCGCGGGTGTACTTGGCCGCTATCAGCTGGCACAGGCCTGCCAACAGCACCACCGCCGTCAGCCACTGCATGTTTGCTCCGGTGTAAGCGTGTCGTGTCCTCCCTCGACAAGACACGCCGGGTTGCTCTGTGCAGAGGCCCGCCCCTGGCATATATGTCTGCCCGCCAGGCACCGCACGGCACTCGTGGAGGCCAGCCGTGCGCACGGCGTGGTGTTGGTGCCGTGCGGAGCTCCAGCCCAGCTCTTGGTGCCGTGCGATGGTGACCCTTCAGTGCAAGGGGGGTGCGGGGAGGTCTTCCCTGCTTCCTTTCCTCAGTCGCCCGGTCTCAAACATTCCTCCCGGCACGCCCATATTCGGTGCTTCCGCAGGCGCCGCCGTTGACGCCTCCTACCAAGGCGATCCGGGTTCGATTCCCGGCGGGGCCGACCAAGATTTTAGCATGTGGTAATCGTGTCCGACGACATCGCTGGTCGGCGGAGTTTCTCGAGGATCTCGTTATTTATTACGGCGATGTTCCGTACTCAATTCTCACCCTTCCGTCCCGATCACAGGAAACGTACGTCACCATATTGAATTTTTTCTTTTTGTATTATAACTTTTCTTTCGGGTTAATGTCAACCTAATTGCAGGCTACAATACATGTTTACCGAATTTTAGACTTCATAAGTATTTTTTGCCTTTACAGTTAATACAGAACTGAATGCTGTAAATAAAGTAATAAAATGTTTCTAACAGCAATTAGATATGTAAAAATGGTAACGGCGTACAAAGACTTTTATGACTAAATTTCTATCGATATGTATTAAGTTCTGTGGTTGGGTTGAAGTACTATACATTTCCACAAAAGCAAAGTTATGACACAAAATTTCATGATGGCGACGTACGCTCACTTTTAAGCGCTAACAAAATCTCTTCACTCAATGTGAGCTTCCGTAGTAAGTACAAGGAATAATCGCAGTTTAGAGAACAACTCGTTGAATGTTACCATAATTTAATAACATAGTTAAATTTCGTTCGTTAAGTTAAAAATTCATACATGGACCAATTTTGTGAACAGCGTACTCTGTGCTTACGTTGTGACCGTAGTGAATCATAAAATTTACTTTAATATGATACCACAATTTATAAACCACTTAGTTTGAACGAAGCGTTTATCAGGTTGGCACGACTGCAAGCGGAGAATTCGTATGAAATGTAGGAAGTTGTCGTAGTCCGGAGAAAACTACTACAATTTAGAAATGCAGTTTCATTCATGTTGATAAGTTTAAATCCATAACCGGACCAAATTGGTCATGATCGTATACGAAGACTTCGTAGGAACTTTGGAATTTATTATTGTCTAGAGAAATAGTTTTTATATTTTACAACTGGTAAATATCAAGAAACAGTACGCATCGTGTACCTGTCAAACTATTGTGTTTTAAGGTATAGTTTACTGATGAAAAATATTTCTCTAAACATTAGAAGTAGTCGTACGTAAAGAAAAGTAGTTTCCTAACTTCAAAATTTTCTGTTTTTCGTTAGGTTAGGCCACATTGGTTAGTTTAGATTAGTTGAGGTTGTTTAGGTTAGTTTTTGTTAGTTTCGGTTATTTTACCATTAAGTTTTCCATTTTTCGTTATGTTAGGTAACATTACGTTACATAACATTACTTAGGAAACCTAACCTAACATTACCTATCCTAACGAAAAATGGAAACTTAATAGTAAAATAACATAAACTTACAAAAACCAACCTAAACTAACTGAAACTAACCTTACTTGACATAACCTAACAAAAAACGGAAAATTTCGTAGTTAGTAAACTACAATTTTCTTTACTTACGATTTCTTCTAATGGCTATAGAAATATTTTTCATTAGTAAACTATGCCATTAAAATCATTAGTTTGGCCAGTACACAATACGTAGCTGTTCTTAATATTTACCTCAAACTTAGTAACATTATTACTTTTCCCTGGCAAAAATTAAGTTCGTAATTGGGCCAGTTTGTTCACGGCTGCACTCGGCTCTTGCACAGCATCTACACGGAATCATTTAAAAGTACTTATGTGTTACGACACACTAATAACCAATGTATAAATTTCTCGTTATGTTTCAATGTATTTTGTACACAACTGCAATCGGTTGCAACGAACGAATCTACGGACAGTCGCGATATGAAAATCTCCTGATTATAACCGCAACTTTAGAATATTTCATCTTCGACCATCAAAGTAGACTTAACATTCATAACGTTAGAAATAAAATATCTGACTATGAATGTGATCTCATGTTGTTCCGAAAATTCTAACGACAAGTTCATAGTTCTGCATAATTTTTATCCACGTTACAATATAATTAGGATTTGAATATTTTAAAAGTAATGTACTAATTTGTGAGGAAAAATATTTCACAACGTTGGCAAAAATAATACAAATCAATCACACACACGCAAATATATACCCAGAAAATTTAATGACTGGAATAGTTTTTTGTAGTAAAAATGTTTATTGTGTCAGATTCTGTGAGAAACCGCTCTAATGTAAGGATAATGTGGTTTTATCTGTCAGATAATCAATTTTATTATTTTTAGCTCATGCACACAAACGTTCAGCTTACGAATAGCTTCGTTGAATGAATCACATTTAGAGGCGTAAGAAAGCAGTGATCTATGTCAAGCCAAATTCGTCTTGAAAACTCTCGTAAAGACAGAAAACATTGCAAAAATCGTATAACGCGAAATGTTACATTAACACATTACATTCCGAAATTTCGCAGGTGTTTCAGTTATCATGCAATTAAAAATCAACATTATGTGGAGTTATAATTGTTCATTTATTGCTCCATTGTTAACCGTCATTTTTATATGGTTGAGGTGAAAATAATAAATTGATGTCCTTGCTTCTTAGATTTTTGAATGCGCATTTAAAACGTGGGGAATTTACATCGTGAACATAGCAGAACAGACATAAGATCTTAAAAAATCCTTTTCATTTTCAAGAAAATACTTATAGAAATACAGAAAAACCACATTAAATTACTTAAATTCTTAGTGTTAATAGGAATGTACATGAATGAGAATTGTCTAGGTAAAATGTGTAAGTCATATCAAACTTCAGCGCAGTTAGAAGACCGTAGACTGTTTAATATTGTATTAGGATGTTTTAGGCAGCCTCAAACCACTTCGAAGCACTGGTAGGGAGGTAACCGTTAAAAATGGAAAAGAAAATTCGGTCGGGGTTTACATTAAGAAGTTACTTTAACTTTTGCCTGAAGTAATTCCGGGAAATACTATGATAATTTCAGGTCCAGTAATTTACCGTTGTACACGTAGCATCGTTCCAAGCCTGTAGAACACAATGAAATATGAACTAGAAAATGAATTAGGTAAAAATTTCTCGCCTGCGAGGCATGGTCGCGTGAAAATCTACGATTGTATTTTGGTTTTTTAATCTTTCGCATATAACCGTCGGTTTTACGGCACTCATGATAACGCGGGTATCCATACTGATTTAATTGTTACAGAACAGGGACTGTATTTGTTCCGTTCTAGTTCGCATTTGAGAAAGTTAATTTCCAACTCCGGCGAAGTGAACACATGCGAGATGAAATGATACTGGGTTCAGTGAAGTGAACTCATTCTCTGGAAGCACGACCATGTTAGGAAAACCTGGGGACCAAAAGTGTGAATTAAAGATCAAGTGTTTGCAGAATGAAGGCAGCGAAGGGAACGGAGGCACCCAGAGTTGAACCACATCATACGCGACGACGAATTGTTAGCTGAACTATCCTCACAAGATGGCAATGTTTGAAACTCTTCCGTTTCTCTCTGCCCTGGGGTCTGAGCAACCGCTACAGCAGAACGAATCTAGTTACTTAAAGGCGAGACACACGCGACAAGATGTTTAAGGCATACGTAATGGATAAACATACTGTTCCCGAACGATATCCAAACTTCTTAAAGCCATTAGTGACAAAATTTAACGCGGTAAATTAACGAGTCATTTATAAAAAAAAATATATGAGCAGCCACAAAAAAAGCCAATTAAAATTACACTTGTTAAGCTGTAGAGTAGAAATTCTAAACGATCTAAGTGCCAAAATATGTTTTTGAGAAAAGGGGGAAAAAGGCGCTGCAAGAGCATGCGTACATATGGGACATATGTACACCATTCAGACGATCATAAAAACTATTAGGACAATTATTGGGACTAAGCTCTTACAGCAAAACATAGGCATTGACGCATAGTTCATTTAGACGTGATAAATTCAATTCGGTCTCTTTTGGCACTTAGATCATTTAGAATTTCCACTCTTCAGTTAAATATTATACACCTGCTTGACGTAAACTTTATGTCATCCGAGCATAAAATTAATGAGACCCGTGGTCCGATTTATAATTTAGCAATGGTAAATTTACGATGGTGTGATTGAACTGTTGTCGAGAACACGTAGTAAAAAAAATATGACAGTTGACAATATATACGTAATTTTTGTATACCAAGTAGATTTGCGTGGCCATTTAGTGAGTTGTTGTACAAAAATGTTATTTGAAACACACCCAATTATATGGGACTGATCGTTTTGTTCTAACGTCTTCCAAGTGTAACTGCTAAACTTGTAAAAACTTAGGTATGCTGATTTTATGCATATTCCAACAATTCCGTATATATAAAGTGCATGGTACTTAGATCAGTACTTAAAGCATTACTTTAAAATTGTAGGTTTCTCGAAACCAATTAAAAAAATCTGCGAACCTTCACAATAGTTTCTGCCATCTTTCATTGCAAGAAGTTTTCTCGAATAACGTATATATGAAGACCAACCTGTGAAACCGAAATCTCGTAGCCACATTCAGTTGCCGTAGAACAAATTACGCTTAACAGATGCATCATTATGCGTAAATGTTTGCTCATAAAGTTGGCAAATATGATTATCTATGTTTTATTTTCTTGTATATTTTTCAGCTTTGACATCCAAAACGGTGTTTTAAATGTTTAGTAATCTACCACGCAATCAAATTAATAATTCAGATATTACAAATTACTGAAACGTCCAGTCTTGGAACTAATTCGATTAATACTCTACCGCCTGAAGTGAAACCCAAATTCCAGCACATGCACTGTAGAATTTAAGCAATGAACAAAGAATTTTTATTTAGGTTAGACGTCTTCATTTTACCCAGAGCATACCACTAACAGTTTCCTGACGCTGTGTTTTTCGACATTTTGAACTGAAAGAATTTAAAAATCGCACCACATCGGGTTCCGTAACACAGCATAGAACTACATATTATAAAATGAAGTAGATTAGCTGACTAGCAGGGACAAAGGAAGTTCAATACAACCTTAGCTTATTTCATGTGATGCGGAAATTTTCCGCGTAACTTGAATCTATGAAATTAACTGTAATTTATTAGTTTTTAAGTTATTGCTATATATTACTGACCTGCGCTACCTGTTGTGAGTGTGTACATGTAACATTTATTTTAAGTTTGAAAGTTGCAATTAAATATTATGTCGGCATAGCTCTATCAAAATTTTACGAATCAGTAGCAATACATTTTCTTGCAAAATCGAAACTTATTGTCTTCTATTAGCTTTATCGTCCCTCTTTTAACAATTAAAGAACATTTTTCACAAATTACAAAATAAATCTTAATAACGACAGTTAACTAGCTTGTACTTTTACCAGTTAGTTACTCAGTTACTACGAATTACTTTTTGAAATTAAAGGATAATTTTAGTCCCTGCTTAAAGCCTCTTGCCAAATAATTTTACATGCTACCCAGGTAAATGTTCTGTTATTCAAAAGACGCAACTTAACTCACGAAATATTTTAAAAGCCCTTAACGTATTTGGGACAAATACTTCGTTGCAAACGATCGGTACTCAAGCAGGTAGAGTTCACATATTCGCTAAAAAGTGGTTGTGAATTATTATAGCTAAAAACACGTGTCACGTATTACGTGATGAATTAACCGTGTCACGTGTACCATTACGCAAAAGCACGTTGAACTCATCGTCCGTCGAACGAAATGGATTCCGTCAAAATCTCATTCGCTAAGCTTAATCCGGCTTACACAAGCTTCCAGCTTGTTATGTGTTTCTGCTCGTTAAATTTTAATTTGTTTCAGCTAGTTGATTGTTACCCAACGTCACTATGATCCCAGCTAAGTGCCACAGCTTGCTTTTGAAACAGAACAGTTATCCAATTTCCCGCAAAAATTAAACGAACCAGTACACGCCATGAAAGTTAAGCAGTTAACCACGTCAGCAAGAATTCTAATTAAATTTGGTTATGAACGAAAATGTTCAGTTTCTGTTGGCAGCTAAACAGAACGAGAAAATCGGTTTGTAGGTTACATAATTTAAGTCAGGTAAAAAGAGAAGTTACTGTTTTTTTCTCCACCGTGATATAATCCCAACACACGAACACCAACACACCTCGTCTGATTCTTACGTAACACAACTGTTCTTAATTAAGCAAAGTTACTAGCACTGTGAACGAAGCCGTAAACATTTATGCACAAGTATACACGGCAACTTTTTAAAATGCAGAGTGGCCGTCAAAACCTTTCGAAACGTGATTGATTTCTGTTGTATAAATATTTTAAGTTTAAGTGCAAGTTGCTTGCATAAAACATACAATGAACTCTGATTTTTCAAAAAATGAACAAAAGCGTCACTATGTTAAGTGATAAAATTTAAAAGCAAAAAACATGATAAAAAGTTTGATGTTTTAAGTATTAACAAAAGAAATTGAATTTCACTGCATACACACGCCTTTCAGTATACACCTATTTGGAATATTTCGAAATATTGTCCCTTTTTTTATGTTGTTACGTGAATATTCGTCAATGCATATTGGCAGCAGAAGACAAATTTAGTTTGCAACGGTTTTATTAACTCGCTTTCTTATCTGTCTGTTTGCCTGTTCGGTACAATTTTTGCAATCAATTTTGAACTTCCGGATGAACTAGAGACTTGAAACTTTAAAACATAGCTCAGAACTGAAACTTTAAACACAGCTAAGAACTGGATGATATAAATATATTAACCCGCTTTCCCGCCTGTTAAGTTGTATGCCTGTTCGGTACAAAGTCTGATTGTTTAAAATCGATTGCAAAATTTCACACACACACACAAGACTAATCAGCAAAAAATAAGTATTTAAAATATAAATGTTACGTAACACATTTTTAAAACAAACTAATAAAAAGTCCTAAATAATTTATTTTATGAAAGTACTTGTAAAATTTAAAAAGAAAAATGTGGGGTACATATCATAGATGATAATAATAATAATGTAGAAAGTAGCTGTCGTTGAGAAAACCCACAGAGTCCATATCAATTGCACTGAAATAAAATTGTTAGTGACTTAGGTTGAAATATTCATTCATTAATTATTTGTTATATACTCCCCACGTTTTCCGTTTAAAATCATATATGTATTTTCATAGGATAACTTGTTTTAAACTTTTTAGTTTATTTTAAAACGTGGTGTACTAAAACTGATTTTATTTATATAAATATTCTCATGAAATGCCAATTCTCTGCGGCTGTTTTCTCCCAGGAATTTATTACTTCCGGAGTTACAAGTTTACATGTTCAAAAACTGGGATAGCCACGAATTTATTCGCAGCGGTTTATATTAGTATAAGTTGAGGTACAGTTTAGTAAGTTAACCGTTAGATTTATTATACCTTTACCACGTGTTCCCCTTCTATTTTAGCTGTTCTCCAGCAGTCTTCTGCTACCTAAGTAAAGGATTAAGAAGCCTAATTAAGTAAAATATAAACCCTCAAACACCTCGTTATTGTAAACATTCTCTACCATTTTCAGGCCATGCTACAGATTTCCAGAAGAACATGCTAGGTACAAAAAAGCTCCCATTATGTCTCAAATGTATCCCTAAAACTGGCGGATTAATCAATCAAATACTATTAGTTTAAAATTAAATTTAGGATTAAAAAACTGGGCTAATGTCTGGGAGGGGAAAATATTTAAGGGATGTTCCGTGAAAAAGACAGTCTTGGAATGTAAATACATTTTACTATTTTATGACTAAATATAAGTATTTTTAAAAAAGGCTGAAACTAAAAATAAAACACTAAAAAATTCAATAATTAAAAAAAATAATTTTTATTCTTTATTTTTGTAAGCATGACATTGTAGCCTGCAATGTCTTTATCCATTGTGATTTTTTTGAGTTTGGTATATCAGTTGGTTTTAGTGTAGTCCTTAAAACGGAAACATGCAAAATATGACTTTAACAAGCCATTACGCGAAAACTATGAGAGATAAAAAAAACTCCATAAGAGCCACATTTAGTCACATTTTGTGTCTAAAATAAGAAAAAAAAATATCTGGTAAAATATAAAATAAAATAGTGGTGGTGAAAATTGCGGTAGCCGCGCATTTAAAGATTGGTGCATACGGTGGATATTATTATTGTTAAGTGCTGATAGAGTGCATATTGTGCATATTTAATTTATCAATGTATTTTAAGTTGTATAACGTCAACTTTAGTTTTTTAGAAATAATTTTAAAATTCAACACTCGGGAACAAAAAATGGCAATCATAGAAAAGAAAATATTATAATAAAAAAATAATGTAATTCTTTCTTACGGAAACTAAGGAGCTGGAAACTTGTAATGTCTTGAGGTATATTAAACCAAATTTGAAATGATTTTTCTGTAGAGACTATAAAACAACAACAAACTAATTTTGTTACAAAAATTAATATATATTTTATTTTATATATTATATATGAAAATATTCTTTCATTCTAAGAAACTACTTATAGGTCAAATTAGAAGTTTCAGTACCTCAAGGCATTTAGTAGTACTTTTATTTTCATCCTATACCTGATTAAGGTTAATTCTACTACAGGTTAGACAGATCAGTGTTGAAAGTTTGGCACAGGAAAAATTGAGCGCTGGTATCGCTAATGGGAGCAATTTGACCAATCACAGAGCTTTCCTGAGTTATAAGTTACATAAAGTTGATAATATAAAACGCGAAATTGGTATATTTTCACTTTAGAATTAAGTTAAATGACTTATGTCATTTCCAAGCCTATTTAAAGTTAATTTTACAGCAGTTTAGTATTTTCTGGTCCACATGCGATGGCAGCAAACCTAACGGTAGAAAATTTCCCTATGCCAAACTCATCCATGAGAAAACACATTTTATTTCTTACCTGTAGTAGAACTAACCTTATCTTGGTAGAATATGGTACACTCAAAACATAGTTTGTAAATTTTCCACACGTGCGAATAGGAGCGATAAGAAACTAGGTATGGTAGAATTGTTTCCCAGACATCCATGGCAACGATCCCAAACTTTTTTATAAAACAGTCAAATGTATACTGAAGTTACCAGACTTGTATTGTAGCAAGTGTAAAAGTTTGCATATTTACAAGGCGGAATTATGGTAACTGCCCCATACTGCGATTAGGTTAATTACTTCCTAAACATTTTAGAAAGTTTTCTTACAGTATGACGTAAAACACGTGTTCTGTGGCAGGCGTTAGAAAGTGTGCGTGAACTTATAAAACCCTCACAATAACCTCGTGAATGCAGTTGCAACTACCAACGTTGTTGTCAGGCCACGTGATTTCAGGCAGGTAATCTAAGTGATCACTCTTATATTAATATTTTCATGCACCGATGCCTGTAATAGTTTTGAGGTGCCCCAAAAATGTTTCTAATAGGCGCACTGTGTTTATAAAAACATTAAAGCATAGTTTAAAGTGTGTTTTTGTTTTGTTTTCCTTACGTCATTCGTATTTTGTATTATGTAAGTTGACTGCCTAGAGGGTGTTCAAGTAGGGAAAAATCGTACATTTTATATTTCTGTAAAATAATGTTAGTGTTCTATACATTACTTGGGAATGGATTATTCTCTTACAAAAACAAAAGATTTTGCTAAGTCAGTTCTCCCATAATAACACTTCAAAGTCACAATTTGTATGGGTTTTATTATTATAAGCCACAAACATCAATTAATAATGAAACGAAAAAAAAAATACACTGAAACTTACTGACATGTTTTAAAATCAATTATTAAATTATTTGTATTCAAAATTTTTTCTGAAAATTCATATTATGCCACTTTTTTACATTTTTTTAAAATCACAAAAAATAATGGATCTTAAAACATGTCAAGCAGTGACCCATGATATATAGTTTCCATGAGAATTTTTTCATTTCATTATGTTCACTGGGTTTTGCGACTAATAAGAACGAAAAACATGCAAATTTTTATTTTGAAATGCCATAATGGGAAAACTGGGTGAGCTATTTTTTTTTGCACGAGGTAAATGTATTTCCAAGTTAAGTCTATAAAACTAAGACTATTTCATAGAAATATAAAATTATGATTTTTCCTCAGTTGAACAACCTTAACGGGAACACCTGGGGCTATTAGACGAGAGTAAGTCTGCGGTGGTTTGGCATTGCCTTCTGAATGGATGAGGATGAAGGGACAAACACACAACACACACAGTACTTAAACCAGGGAGGTTGCATTACATTTTCACCAACCAAACCGGGAATCTAACCCGGAACTCTTGACCCACAGGCTCTGTATACTGAGCTAAACGACCGCATGTGTTTCCGTTTAATATTTACAAATAATGGCAATAAACTTAGTTTCACGTAAAACACAAGACGTCAGACACGCTACAACATCACACAAAGACTTCTTTAAACACAAGAGATGATAATTTCACTTATTTACCCCGCCACGGTATTTTTCCGTAGAAATTATAAATTCTGCCAGGTTCATGAGATTATCACGAGTACATTTCCACTCTCAACTTCGAAGCATAAATTACTTCACTCTCCTCCTCTTTCCCCTCAATCAACACACAAAAACAAACACAATTTGTTTGGTCTTCACAGCCCAGCCCGCAGGCCAGGAATGTTCTAATTATCTCAGTGTGTCGAGAGCTGACGATGGTAAACAAGCAGAGTATGTGTGCCCGTGTTTATCTCCGGCCACCGGACCTCCTGGGCTTGTTTGTCGGGGCGCGATAAACTGTACAAAGAATCAACAAGTTGACGCAACGCACGTCTACTGATCCCGGGGCTGTATTGATTGTGACCCCTTGTTTGTCGTCGTCTCCTGGCCGACCCTAAGACCCCCCGTGTCATAATGCAACGTGAGATTGTGCCCCAGCAAGTTTTTTTTTTATTTGGAAGACATAGTTTCACTCCATTAGCGACGATGCCGCTTTCAAAGGGAAGCCTTTATTGACAGAACATATTTTGGTCAGCACTTAACATGTAGGTCTTGGGCGCTGATGATGGGTGACAGGTGCGAATGGAGCAGCGCCAGAATTAAGGGGCGGGGGAAACAGAAGATTCTCGAGAAAACCCGTCGACCACCGCCATCGTCCAGCACGATTCCCACGTGCGAAAATCAGGGGACTGACCCCGCCGGTAACCGAACCCGAATCGCCTAGGAAGGGGAAGGGAGGGAGGAGTGATCTAGCCAGTGCGCCAACAGCGGCCGCACTCAAAGCGAAGTCCAAAACATTTAGTCACGATTAAATTCCTGAATTACGCCCAAGCCGGTTTGTAAGATTACATAAAAATGTATAAAAAATATTTCACTTTAATCTATATATATAAAAATGAAAGGTGACTGATTGACTGACTGACATATCAAACTGCAGCCCAAACCACTGGACCTATAATCGTGAAATTTTTTTGTGGGGGTTCCCTTCAGGTCGAAGGCGAGCACTAAGAAGGGATTTTTCGAAATTCGACCTCTAAGGGGGTGAAAAGGGGTGAAATGTGTTTCCGAAGAAACGTCGATAGAGCTCGAACCCGACGGCCTATCATCGTGATTTTACTTTAATAGGACACTCGTAAAAATGCATATTAGCCAATTTAAGGATTTTTCGTAGTTCAACTTTTAAAGGGCTGAAAAGACGTTAAATGTGTTTCCAATCAACTATTGATATCTATCGAACCCTTCGGGATAGAGAGTTGATATTCACTTCAAAATATTGCTTACGTAAATACCCAAAAAGTAGTTTCAGGTTTTTTTGAAATTCGACCCCCAGACAGTAAAAAGGGGCAAAATGTGTTTTTAATTAATCGTCTTTATCTTTGAAACACAATTGGCTATCGTCGTGATTTTAACTTTAATTGGTTACTTTTACAAATGTCTATGGCAGGACTCAAAATCGTTCCGAAATTCTTTATTTAAAGGGGTGAAAATACGTGAAATGTGTTTTCGATTATCCTTCCATATCTATCGAATCAATCGAGATATCGAAGCACTCTTTGCTTTAAATTGGTGCTTTTGTAAGAATCCCAAGTACCATTTAAAATATATTTTCCGAATTCGGCCCTAAACTGGTTAAAAATGGGGTAATATGAGTTTTCGACTCACATTCGATATATATCGATCCCATTGTTTTTTATATAGAGACGTGATTTTTGTTTAGGATTGATGCTTACTCAAATACCTAAAAAGT